>JAFFST010046629.1:16965-32589 GCA_022414735.1 Noturus placidus | reverse complement strand
AAATTCAAAATCTTCAATCTTCGAAATTTTCCCATCTCGTAGCTCGAACCTCAGCTCGTTGGTCGAGCAGAAATTTGCCCCGTGTTCCATCTCGTAGGTCGAAAATCTCGTAGGTGGAGCTGCTCGTAGGTAGAGGTACCACTGTATACTTTTCTCCAAGTGTCCAGGAGGTATTCTTCCAGTGTCCTCCCAAACACATGCCAGTAAGTGGACTGACTATGTTAAATTGCACTTAGCTGTGCATGAGTGTGCAAATATGGGCATCTGTGAGGTCCAATGATGAATTAGCATTCCATGTAGTTTGTATCCATGCATCACACATATTATTTCCAAGGTAGACTCCGGATCTACCAACTCACAGCAACACTGTTCTGGAAGAAGCTCTTTTTCAAATAGAAAAATGATGAGTTCAGTGTTTTCAGTCAAGATATCAATTGCACTTTACAGAAAGTGGACATTAAAACCTCTTTTGTGAAAGAAAGATGACCCTGATGATTTTTTTTTTTTTTCAATTTAGTCCAAACCATTTTCCTGCTTAATATAAGTAAAACACAAGGGCCTTCCTAACACATACCACTTACCAGAGAGCAACCTGATGTCAGATGCAGACTTTAAAAAAACTGTTCATGATCCATCTCAAGAGGAAAATTGTGGAAAAACACCCAGCTCCATCCAGTCAAGTGGCAAAAAATCATTCTGTGAGGCTCCTTAGTAATTTTTTTGAAGTATGTCCTGTTACTCAGGCTGTGATACGAGAGGTGAAAAACTCTTCTATTGAGCGCCAGTCTCACTACAGATGGCATATGATTCTCTGAAAGCTTGTTCCTTGTAGTCAAATAAGTCATAACACATATTTCCATCTTCAAATTCTCTTTAACAAATTCAGATACACTATACACACATACATTATATGGCCAAATATTTGTGTACATCGGACCATCAGTTGAAAGCACACATTTATCAAGAATGTCTTTGTATGCTGTAACATTACAATTTCCCTTCCCTGGAACTAAGGGGTTCAATCATGTTCCAGTATGAAAGCGAGATCCATGATGACATGGTTATCCAAGGTTGGAGTTGAAGAGCCCTGACCTCAACCCCAATGAACAGGATGACCTGGAATACCAACTGCACCCCAGGCCGCCTCATCCAATGCTCTTGAGGCTGAAAGGACATAATTCCCCATAGCCATGGTACAAAAAAATAGTGGAAAGCCTTTCCAGCAGAGTGGAAGTTATTATAACATCAAAGGGCAAATAAATCTGTAATGGCACGTTCAAAAACCACACATTGTTGTGATAGTCAGGTTTCTACAAAGTTTTGGCTATATAGTGTCGATAAATATTGCATTATTAATGTGTAAGGAATGAAACAAGACAGAGCATGCAGTTATTGGAAAGTAACCATTTGAAGTTAATTATTTTCCTTTTACACCATGCCTATTAATTATTAATTAATTGTCATTATCATGTTTTATTGTGCTTATACCCCATACATTTTCCAATTATTACAATTTTATTTATTTTTATAGTATAGTATTTGCCCCATCGTGATTTCATCTGTTTTTATGTATATCTCACGCTAAATAGTTTTAGATTAAAATAAAATACAACATAAAACATAAAGGCAACCTGTGATAACACAGAATACAGTTTTTTTTTGTTGTTGTTGTTTTTTCTTATTGAAGCAAAAGAAGTTATTCCACACCTACTGTATCACCCATGTGAAAATTGCCCCCTTAATCTATGATGTCAGTTTTCTGGTTGGGTCTTAGATCTGTCTGTCTTATGTGTGGTCACCCTAGGGCACCATACTGTGTTAATTCGGGCCTGAGGTAGTGATGCCAGTTTTTATGCTAAAATGTCAGAAGACCTAGTACATGTGACAAACTATTTTGGAAAATTGGTGTTTTCTAATACAACAGGGTAGTTGAAACTATACTGCAGAGAAAATGTACTAATCAAAGATGATGATGAGACTCTAACATTACTAGTATAGTATAGTATAGTATAGTACAGTATAGTATAGTATAGTACAGTATAGTACAGTACAGTACAGTATAGTATAGTATAGTACGGTACAGTATAGTACAGTATAGTACAGTACAATACAGTATAGTATAGTACGGTACAGTACAGTACAGTATAGTATAGTACAGTACAGTATAGTACAGTGTAGTATAGTACAGTATAGTATAGTACAGTACAGTATAGTATAGTACAGTATAGTAAAGTAAAGTCAATCTATCATTGTTTTTATAATTGTTGGAATTAACAATATTAACACAATACTGTCATAGTCTTTGTTACAAGAAAGATGTACAGGTGGAGTAATAAGGACATTTCCAGCTGAATGAGCCAAATGCTTTTTCTGGTATAATTTTGTGACATGTTTTCATGCCTTGGGGCAACTCTGTGCATGAGGGAACTAAAGCCTAAAGAAACCTCCAGAACGTTGGAAAAATGTATTTCCTGAAAAAAGGCAGGATTATCATATTAAAAAAATCATCAAATGTCACAAACTGTTACCTAATAACGGATATTGAGTAGCTAAAGGACACTTTTAGATGTAATTTATTGTGTCAAGTTTAGTTCAGCTGTCAGTGTCATTGTGTGACCTTTCAAAAAGCATTTATTAGGTGAAAAAAAGTGTGCCTTTCTAGTAGATGACCTTTTGGTGTACTTGTACAATGACGAACATTTCACCTCCCATTCACTTAATAAATCGTGGCAATTTTGATTGAGTTTAAATCACTGGAATTGTTTTTTTGCCTCAGTCTTATGAGATCCCATCAGTCTCTCACAGTTTAGGTTGTTGAACCTCAGCCATTGCTTCTCTGAGGGCTTGGGGTTTAACCAGCTCTCTGAATAAAACTGAAAAATCCAATCAGGGGGCTTTCAAAGCCATGAAATGGATCTGGGGTGTCCATGAAAAGCCACTGGAGGAAGTGCACAGAATGCAATGCTGGCATGGTCATCCCAGCATAGTTCCCCTCTTGTCTTATGCTGCATCCATGGTGAGGCACAGTATTCTGTCAGGTATCAGGCATGCAGGCAGATGCAAGTGCAATAAAAAGGCTATTATTAATGAGGCAGACAGACTAATCCAAATCGTGATTCAAAACATAATCCACGTAACACTTAACAAAACACACGTGTCACAGTAAACAAAGTCAATGTCAAAAAATCCAGAAGTGCTTGAGTGGAGCATGTGTGAGAGGAGATCTCTGGCATGTATATTATTTCTGAGATGTGAAAGTATATAGAACTTTTATAATGTAACGAATGGATCTAAGAGTAATTTTTGCCATGTTATACGAAAGGATTATGAAGCTTTTGTACACTGCAGAATTCATCCTGCAGTGTACAAAAGCATTCTTGTATAAATAGTAGTTGAACAAATAGTGCACCATGTAGTGCACCCTATTTATCACTCTGTCTGTGACAGTATAACATTAGATTTTCAATTTAAGAAATTGAAATTCAAATGCAATTTAAGAATTAAATAGCGGAGGAATATTTCAGCGGAGGAAGCAGGAGAATATGTGAAACTCTTGATATCAGGATGAAGTGTATCACCTGCACAGCGGCGTGTTCTTTTTATTTTTTATTTTTTTTAAGTTAAAGTTAAGGACATTATATCTGTTATTGTCGCAGACTGTTGATCAGATTTGAAGTCAGTAGGGAATTTCTCTTACTGAAATCTTTAGTTTTGGTAAGGGTTGGTTAGTTCAGCATTCTTTCCAAGTGGTTGTCTCAGCGTGGACAACTTTATTTGTAGAGGGATGCACTGCTGTCTCCTTTGGGTTATGGAGACTTTGGGTGTTTTTATGTTTAAGGGTTTTTGGGGGAGGGGAAATCACTCCGGCTCTAATTGACTATTTATATCCCTATGGTTTACTTTATTAGATGGTTAGTAGTAATATTGATCCCAGCACGGTTAGGACAGGCATTTTAAGATTTTTAAGATTTTAAGATCTAATAAATAGATCTTTTAAGATTTATTAGTTAGAACATCATAGGTATGGGTAATCCTGTTAAGAGATCTAAGGTTTTTATATATTTTATATATTTGAAACTTTTAAAAACTCTGATATAGTATTTTTACAGGAGACTCACCGTTGTATTAAAGATCATAGGTTATATTGCCCTTGTGTCTTATGCCTGTTGTTGGGTTTTATAATAATTATACAACCAGCAATAATTAGTGTAGCCATCATGTGCATCATGTGTAAATGAACCACATGTAAAATGACATATAAATGAATCATATATAAATCTTGCCTGGGGGGGTATGTTACTGGGGTTAAAAGTTTGATTCTGTGTGGATTTATGAAAATGAATCATATGTAATTAAATCACATGTACATGAATCATAAGTAAATTGATCAAATGTAAACTGTTATCGAAAAAAAAATGTTGATTCTGATTCTGTATTGATATATCTTGTTGTACTCTGAAAAGTGTATGAGAATCAATAAAAATTGTCAAATACCAAAAAAGAATTAAATAGCCCTAGCATATAGAATTGCTAGTTTATTAAGTTTATTCTCATCTAGTAAATAAACCGGCAAATCAGTGCAAGTTCAGTTGTGCATGAAACACACTCCCACACCTCTCCCACAGTTTAGTGTGTGCTGTCGTGCTGTCTGAGCCTTCTGCTCCTCTCTTGTTATTAGCAGGTGTCCCACATGACGTGTGAACATGAGCCACAAGGTTAAGAAATGCCATATGACTTGGTAGCCAGGACAGTCTATCTCTTTCTCTCTCTCTCTCTCTCTCTCTCTCTCTCTCTCTCTCTCTCTCACACACACACACACACACACACACAAACACACATATTTTACATGTACTGCAGAACAGGGAACCGGTGCTTCATCTGAGTGTATACTGGACATCATACCCCACACTAGAGTGCCAGAAAATTCTCTGTAACACTTTAGTTGCAGGGTAAATAAAAAGGTAAGGTGGTAACACTTTAGTTGCAGGGTAAATAAAAAGGTAAGGTGGTTGTAACACAGTCCAGGGCATTGCATGGATCTTTTATGAAGCAGTTCTGGAAAATTTATGAAAAAGCTTAGTTCAAAACTCCTGAAATAGCAAATCTTTACATGACAGACCGAAGTGAGAAAAAGGCCTCAATTGTCATTATGCGTCAACCGAATAGGTCAAGATTTATGAGTTATTGCAATATTTTCATCCTTATCTTGCAAGTTATTTGTTTATTTTTACTAACAGTACATTTGAGAAAGTTGTCAAATATACATATTGCCCCGTTACAGCGTAAAGTGATTATCACTTTAAAAACATTCAGCTCAACCATGCGGATACACACATATACAGTTGCAATCAAAATTATTCAACCCTCTTTGCAAATCAGGTTTATTGAACAAATCAAACAAAAGCAATTGAAATAGTTCAACACAGTGAAAGCTTCAAGTGATTTCCCCAAATTCAACTAAAAATGCAACTTATAAGGATTTCTCCAGTTTCAAAATTATTCAACCCCCTGAATACAATCCCTCACAAGAGCACAAATAAGCAAAACTGTTGCTGTCCCAAGCACATCCGATGCAACTAATCAAGGGCTTCATTGAGCTGGAACATATGAAATACCTGAACTGGCTAGGGGCAGAAAATTCATGAAATACCTGGATGGGGCAGAAAAAGGAAGCTATCAACAGCTACAACCAGATTCTGAGACATCAGGTTGTGAAAAACCCTCGAGTGACTGCAGAAGACCTGCAAGACTTGGTGGCAACAGGCATTGAGGTTTCAGTGAGAACAGTAAGGTGCGTACTAAACACAGAAGGTTTCTTCCAACTCCAAGATTTACACCACTACTCACCCAAAAGCACAAAAAAAGTCGGCTCAAAAACATATAAATAAGCCACAGAAGTTTGGGGATTCTGTTCTGTGGATCTGGTGGAAGAAGAATAAAGAAAGAACACTCTGTCCACAGTCAAGCATGGTGGTGGCTCGGTGATGCTCTGGATCTGCTTTGCATCCTCTGGCATTGGAAACCTGCAGTGTGTGGAAGATGTGGAGAGATGGATTCATTGAAGTATCAGGAAATCCTAGTAGAAAACGTCATACCGTTTGTAAGGAAGCTGAAGCTTGGGCATCATTAGACCTTCCAATACGACAATGGTTCCAAGCATACCTCAAACTCCACCAAGGCTTGTCTGCAGAAGAAGTCCTGGAAGATTCTACAGGGTCATCACAGACACCTGACTTGAACCTCATAGGAAAACTCTGGTGGATTTGAAGAAGAATAAGAAGAATATTACTGATATTGCTCATGAGGAATGGGATAAGATTCCTCAGGAACACCACCAGAAGATATGCACCTCATTTGCGGCAGGTCAAAACAGCAAAAGCGTGCGCTACTCAGTACTAAAGATGCTTGCCATGAACGGGTTGAATAATTTTGAAACTGGAGAAAGTTGCATTTTCAGTTGAATTTATGGAAACCACTTGAAGCATTCCTTGCGTTGAACTATTTGAATTGCGTTTGTTTGATTTGCTCATTGCACACAGTTGAACATCTGTAATTTTTTTTTACAATAAACCTGATTTGCAAAAGGTGGTTGAATAGTTTTGCTACTTTATCATTGTAATTTCAATATATAGTGCTCTCCAACTTTTCTAGTTATCTCACGGGATTACAATGAGTGTTTCTGGCATAATACATTCACAAGGGGACACTTTCAGATTTTGAAACACAGCTTTGAAACTGGAATGAAAACCAGACATTGATATTGCCAGTGCTATGCCTCATTCCACAAGTTGCCAAACTAAAATGCTAAAAGTTAGTAAAAAGATAAAAACACATGTTTTGTTTTTGACTTTACAATCTCTACATAGTGAAAGTGTAATATTATAGTCATGCCCCTGCAGCTATATATAAGTTGTAATAAAGCATGAGTTACATTACTGTCACTAAGTCACTAAACTGAATTGACTTAGCAGGAGGTCACTGCCTGCTGTCAGGCAGCTGGGAGCTAGATAGAATAATGCATGAATAAGGAAACACACATAATCATATCTGAAATGTATGTGATTCCTCCATACGGGCTGTTTGAAGGCCTGTGTGTGTGTGTGTGTGTGTGTGTGTGTGTGTGTGTGTGTGTGTGTGTCCAGCCACTATCACCGTGATATTTTGTCTCACACTGACTCACAAACACCTGCGAGATTTTTGGAACACCACCAACACACATTTACACGTGCGCGCACACACACACACACACACACACACACACACACACACACACACACACACATGTACAGCTGACAGTGCAGAAAGAAAGGTGCTAAGCCCCAGGCTACACAGAAGGCTGCAACACAGTGTACATGACACATTGTCCCAGTCATGGGAAACATCTTTACATTTTTAGTTTATATTGTTGTAGGAAATGTTCTCAGCATTGTGATGTCTGCCTGTCAGGATGGAAGCCTTTTCACCAAATGCATTATAACTCAATTCACTCAAGGGCTTGCATCCCAAACATAGCCTTGTTTCTTTCATCTTATGTAAACTTTTACTACTCTAGATTTTGACACTTTTTTATTGAAGTTTCAACAGACTCATAGCATAGCGACCTCCACTGTACATCACGGATAAGCTCGCATCTCACAGTGCTAAAAGTCTGGTTAAAATCAACACATATCTTCTGCAATCCACGTCTCAAAATGACTCACAAACACTTCAGGTGTTGGCACTTGCTTAACCAGGAATTAAATTCATGATGAGAAATGAGTAAATATATTAAATAAAATCACGATCGTTCTTGTGATCTGTACAATTAAAATCATTTAATTGTAACATGCTCATGCAGTCTGGGTAAATGTCAGACAGCAGTAGAATTGATTAAGCATGAACTTGTTAATTAATACTTTAAGACATCTACAGCCATATTAATAACATTGCCAAAAAATACTCTTCTGACAGTTCCACTGAAAATGACTAGAACCATATTATTGGGGGGAAATGTCATCTTATCTTCTAAAACCTGCTCTGCACCACTAACATTTCCTCCACCTGAAGTAAATCTCCAGTATTTAATTAGGTGTCACCTTACTATCTCTGTAAATAATGTGTTTGATTGCCCTGAAAAAGGCACTTTTCAGTGAAATTACTGACTGTAGAGCTTATCCGATGCATTGCACATCACAACAGGAACCCAATAGGATAACCACAGATTCTCTATTCTCATGTAAGAGGAGGCTGAGATTGATTCAATTGCAGGAATGCGTCTTTAATGGGAGGTAGGAAAACAAATCCAAAACGATAGACAAGATCAGGGTCAACGCAGGTTTAGGTCAAGCGATCAGCAAAAAGGATATAGTATGCAAAGGTAGGGCACGTGAATAAAAAACAGAGTCAAGGTCAAACCAGAAGAGCGATGTCAGGAATAAACAGGCTGGGTAACATCAGGTGCACGAAAGCAAACTGAACATGTACATTGCCTCAAACAGATAAACACAAGGGTTTAAAAACATAAACAAATCAAGGGGCAAACTGAAAACAGGTCAAAGTACTCAGGAAACATGAGGGAGACAACCATTGACGGGACATGGGAGGAGACAAGGCATGAATCAGAACAAAACACACCTGGCAATGTAACGAATTGTGGGATGCTGTGCACGCTGAGCACCTCTGCACGAAGCACTCAGTGTGAGTAAGGAAATACCTGAAAATATTATTTGGCAACTAGATCATTATCAGCGTAGCAGTGGCACACTTATATATGATGCAAGAAAAGAGGTGTATACAGACCAGTAAATTCCAGCAGACTCTACTATATTATGGACATATACTGGAATTTGCTGCTCAGAAACTTGGTCAATAAAATTAGAGATACTTCCACAATATCGTGTGTGTCATAGGTATGGGTATGAAAATATCAGTCTCAGATTTTTAAACACTATCGACATTACACATGGCTACCTTGTTAAACAGTAGCCTTCCTGACTGACTTGCATAATAATCTTTATAGTAATCTATACAATGTGGTTTGAACTATTATCCAGGATATATTTTATAATGAAATTCTTGAGGTGACGTTTTTAGTTGAAACTTCGTTCATTGATCTGTTTGTCTATTTTTTGTTTGCGTTCAATATATTTAACATTACCCATAATGCCATTCGACTACCTGCTGATCGTGACATGGGTAAGAATGAACCTATACTTCAGAAATACAGCAGCACTTTATGTAAGAGATAAAGTGCCTGTATGAATTACGTGCATCTGTCCCACGTCTCTACTTATCATGAAGTGAGTTTAACTATTGTATAAAACGATAACTGTATGTTACTATGGTTACAGTTGTGCATTAATTTAGAACGGTGATTAAACTGACTGGAAATACCTGTGCATTGTACGGTTTGAACGCACACCTTCCATCCAATCAGAATTAAGTATTCAGACAGCCCATGATATAAAGTCCTTTAAAGAATCCAGCTCGCTCCGCTTTCAGTCTGTGCACTCTGTTCAAACATATAAAGTTCCAAAATTGTAACTTTTATGCTAATTGCTAACTAGCCATTGTAATCCTGCATTACACTTTAGTATCCAGTGTTTGCTGTCACCACTATAGCTATGTCGGATTCTCAGTACCGTGACACTGAATGTCACTGGAAAATGGTGAGTGAGAAAAGAAGCTCTTGCTCTTTTGTGTTCTCCTATAAAATGTCATTGTATCTTCAATAGCAAAGACTCGCAACTATATCAGTGTGGTACACAACTGCTAGCCTCTATAAAGGAATAATGATCATACATCAACCAACAAATTGGTTTGAAGACCGTAGAATCTGTCACTATTAAAAAAAAAAAACAGCTAAAGACCCACCTCTTTCATGAGCACTTAATTAACCCCTAAAATGCCAACTCCACATTATTAAAAAACAAACAAAAGAACCAACTTACACCTCTACTCTGTGCACTTCTCTCTGTGCTTCTCTCGAACTCAGATATAAATCTTCTATAGTAGCACTACTTGTATCGTTCTCCGATTGATATATCACTTTGCTTGTATTTCTTCATTTGTAAGTCACTTTGGATAAAAGTGTCTGCTAAGTGAATCAATGTAAGTTAGCAACAGAAATACTAAACACATCACAAATATTTCAGTATAAACACGTTTAATATGTTTCAGGTTGAAGGTTTCACATTGTGTCTTCTACCCCTCATCTATTGGCTTGATACAGTATATTGACGAAGTCTTAAATAAGTTGTTTACAGGTAACTTTATCACTATGCAGGTGACTGATTACTGAGTAGCAAGGTACTAGGGCTGCTTCCATATGCTTTAGACATCTTTGAGCAGCAGGAGTTAAATTGGGCAGGATTATAGAGGTGTGGCTCTTTGGCACTATAGAGCTCTACCTCAGTTCTATCAGTTTAATAGAAATTTCAATCATAGCTTGTCATGATAATAATGATTATGTAGCAGAGTTTCAAACTGGTTTATAGAGAAATGCTTTATTTTAGGATTGTAAAATGTGTTTATTTAGTCACAGTGGATTCTTAACTGCTAAGTAAATAAATTTGAACATTAAAATAAAAATGTATTCATTTTGCTAGTTCACAGGCTTTATTGTATTGTGTATCTTTAACAGGGAAGATTCAAAACTGACGAACAAATCTGGAAGCCCAGTCAATTTAATTATTTATTTTATTTTATTTTATTTTATTTTATATTATTGTTACATTAAGCCATTAGTACAAATTCAGATATGTCAAAAAGTTTTAATTACATTTTCATAATATCAGTATTGCTAATGCCATACAATAATATATCATATTTAGTTCCATTCCACTAATTTGATTGGACAGGAATCATTTCAAGAGTGTTGATGTTTATTATAACAGCTCTGGGACTGCTTGCACGTTAGCCAGGTAAGTTTGTATCACTCCACTTGTCTGTGTTCACTATGGAAATTCCAATTTTAGCAATAGTTGGCTACACTGAAACCATTACTACACTTATTACAGGCAGTCAGTCTGTGCATTGTATGGCAACAGCTGTGGTTTCTTCTGAAACCATTTTCCTATACAGAGCAAAAATAATCAAAATATTTTGCTATATTGTGTTTGAAATGTAAGTTACTCGATATTGATATCTTGTTTATAGAACTGTTGAATAAAATCAATATCACTCTTGCAATTGTGCTGTTGTACTGAATATCAGCACTGAACTATAGATGTTATTATTCTGTTTCCACATTATCACCCAGAAAAGAAGCAGGGATCCCTGACCTTCTAAAACCCATTTTTTTCAAACCCACTCCTTGCTTAAGAGTCATAATCTAGGATCGGTTTTACAGCCACAATAGCCATAAACTAAAATAGGGGCATGTAATTGAGAATCGGGTTTCATAGTCTTCATCTTATGTCATTTCAACATGCACTAAATGACCAAAAATATGTGGATACCAGACCATCACATCCACATGTTCTTTGTGAACATCCCATTCCATAACCATGGACATTAATATGAGCTTGGTATCCATTTTCCTGCTATAACAGCCTACACTCTTCTGGGAAAGTTTTCCACTAGATTTTGAAGTGTGGCTGTAGGACTGATGTCAGACAAGGAAACCTGGCTGAGCTTCTGAGCTGTAGTCGTGTACTACTTGTATATGTCTAATGTGATCTAGAGATCAGTTTTTGTAGGAGCTAGGCCCAACCTGAGTCAAGATATTGATGTTTCTGTAGCAGCCATACAAAAAAAATCAGATGTGTGCCATGACACAAAGATGGCCGTCATATTTAAACCAAGTAAACTGTTATCCGTAGTGTTTGAATGTGTGTGTGAGTGTGTACAGTATGTGATTGTGCCCTGCGATGAACTGGCACCCTGTCCAGGGTGTACCCCGCCTTGTGCCCGATGCTCCCTGGGTTAGGCTCCAGGTTCCCCTGTGACCCTGAAAAAGAGTAAGCGGTTGAAGATGGATGGATTGGATGGATGGGTTGTGAAATTATATATATATATATATATATATATATATATATATATATATATATATATATATATATATATAATAACCTGGTGGTTTTGCAATGTCAATACTAAGAAGTAATCACTCAAAAAAATTAGGAAAATGAAAAATGGTCAAACAACCTTATTAGATGACTTGATTTGGAATGAACCAGTGATAAAACATGTCAATCTGCCTAAATAATTTGTCTAAAACCATGCTAGCTAAGTGTGATCTCTCACATGGTGAGAAGTTATTGAAGAGCTACCCATGCTGTGGCAAAAATGGACATATTAACTATTAATTCAGTTTGTACTGACTGGCTGTTAAAATGTCTGTAATGCCCCTCTGCTGCAGAAGGAATCTGATCATCAAATATATATTTTTAGCTCTAAAATGCTTCAACTTTACTTCTGATTTAGATACACGAAGAAAAAAAAGTTCCATAACGTCCAGGAATCATGAGGAGAGGTCATGGGTCATTATATGTAACACAAGGGTGTTCAGTACTCCATGGCTGCATATATCAATTAACATGACTATGCAGAAAAATAAATCATTTGAATGCATTTCCTAAAAGGCTACATCCCATTGCTTTAATATATATTCCAGGTTCTCCGTGACCCTAAAAAGGAGTAAGAGGTAGAAGATGGATGTGTGGTAACGCATGTGCTTTTCTGTTAGCCTCCCTCTCTGTGTCTCTTTCCCTCAATTTCAGACTGCACAGATTTCAGAATCAACAGAAAGAATTCCCAAAGCTTGCAAATTGCTGCTGTCACACATAAACACACACACACACACACACACACACACACATTTCTGTCCTGCAGAGTTTTGAATTTGTTTTCTTATCGTTGCATAAATTGAAAGTTGGCCCTGCCCCAAGTGATTTGGCTCCTGCAGAGACCAACATGAATGAGTTTCTTTTTTCAGACTGTTAGGTATTTAAGTAAAGGAAGTGCTGACTAACATGATTAAGAAAGAGCCCAGATGACATCACTCACCTGTGAATGATAAGACTGCTGTGGGTGCAAGAGGGAGGCATGGTTTATGTCCCCCGCTCTCAGACGCAAAAGGAAAAGACGACGTCTGTGTGGACAAGTGGATTAAAGCTCTCACCTTATTTCTTTGACCACTAGATGAATAAATAAATAATAATAAAAGAAGAAGGAAAAAAAAACTTAACGAAAACCGTATCCCTGCTTGTGCTGGACGGAGAACACTGGACATCCACTCTACTCGCCAGCGGGCCAGAGTGAGGTCAGGGAAAGTGCAGGTGAGTGGCCTCTCTCTGGGAAGATGTTAGCTGACACACACACACACACACACACTTATTACATATTACTGACTCCCATGTCATTTTTCATCACGTAGGGAAAGTTATTTTAGTATTATGACGGATTATTATAAACCTTAAACCCCTAAACGGTTGTAGTAGTGAGATTTCATTTTTTTTTTTTAAATCCAAGGTAGAGCGTATCCTATCCAGACACAAAGACAGATAAATAATATAATCCAATTACTTTTAATAGGTGCCTTTGTAAATGGCAAACTTTAAACATGACAGCCTTGTACACATGTCTGCTTCCCGTTCTTTCATGTAATGACTGAGCTTGTGTGACATTATTCAACAAATGAAGAGATATGATTAAGGATTAAGAGGAGCTGGTAAATAGCAGACATGTTGTGAATTATGTTTTTCATCTATTCACCCCAGTGAATAGCCATTCTATCACGAATGGTTAAAAAAGAAAAAATATATATATATAAGAAACTTGATTTTTCAGCAGCCTTTCAATTTAAAGTCCTTCAATATTCCTTTCAGTTTCACTGAGTGTTTTATCACTGGGCCTCACTACAAGATATAGAGGCACACACTCCTAACTGAAAAAATTCCTTGCCAATATGACAGATTTTTGTTTTTGTCCTTGAACATCTTTCAGTCGTTAAACTTTTCCCACAGCAGTCACTTTTAAAAGCAAAAACATAAAAAAAAAATGTTTTACATAAGTTTAAACGATGTGCACCATGGCTTATACGCCCTGAATCAGGTGCTGTCATTCACACCTAGGGGAAATTTAGTGAAGACAGTTCACCTACTGGCATGTTTCTGGGAAGTGGGAGGAAACAGAGAACCTGAGCAATACTACAGGAGAAGAACATAAACAAAATCTCCACACAGAGCCAATAACCCACATTCAGGATCAAACCAGGGAGCCTGGAGATGTGAGGCAGTTCCCAGCGCAACCCACTGCACCACCTCTTTATTAATTATGTATTGATTAAATTCATACAGGGCATCATGGACTCCATCAAACATCAACAGATATTATATGAAAACCTGACTACCTCTGACAGAAAGCTTAACCAAGATTTATCAATTAATTTTTTTTTTTTTGATAAACCTGTATTGTGTTTGCAATTGTTTGATATCCATGAGAGCAGAGTATTTTTTGTCATTTTTTTTTTGTAACAAATGATCAAAAGGATAAACAATTAAGACAATTTTTCCCAGCCTTCTTTGCTCATATTTACCAAGGGTGCCAATATTAGTGGAGGGCACCGTACAACAACACTAAGATTATTGAGGACAAGGATGAAAACAACAAAGCCACTCCAGCAGAGACTACCACAGTGAACAACACCGCAACCGAAACCGATCAAGCCCCTTCAGCAGAGATGACAGCAAGAGCCGTGCAGTTAGTGTTTGTTTGTTGTTTATTCAACACCTGTAACACCAGATAGGTGTAACACATGATAAGTGAATGCAGGATGAAAGTACATCAACTCAAAGTGTTGTTTATTACAGCTAGTCCAATAATCATGGTCCATAGCACAAATCAAAGAAGGAATGTCCATCATTTCAACAACAAAAAAGAAAGAAACTGATGAGGGACATAATGGGTGCACACATTAGGTAACAGACCAGTGATTACATACTGTATATGTTTTTCTGGATATTTTATGTAGTCCGTTGATGTGTTTAAGAATAAAAAGCATATCTTACATTCATTTTCAATTATTTCACCTCAGCTGTCATATTGCTCTCTAGCCAACCAAACTGATGGTATCCTTTGTGGCTAAAATGGAATTACTGCTCTATGCAGGAAGTGAAAGAATCCTAATGTATCTACATAATTTCAAATTTCATTCTATGTCATACTGTGCGAATGCACTTATGTTCAAGGCGCTTTTCATTTTCAGGGTTTTCTGAAATTTGGTGATCTGAAATTTCCACGCACATCGTTCTCTAGACCAGTGGTCACCAACCCTGTTCCTGGAGATCTACCATCCTGAAGACTTTAGCTCCAATCATAATCGTGCCCACCTGACCATCTAATCACTTCCTTAAGAAGTTCTTAATCAACTAAAGCAAGTATGCTAGATTTTGGTTGGAGGTGAAACCTGTAAGAAGGTAGCTTTCAAGGATGAGGGTTAGTGACTACTACTAAGATAGAATACATAGATTACATCGAATCGTGTGGACAAACAGAAAACATGAAATGAGAGACAGTTCTATAAGTACAAATGCCTTGTTGATGAGAGAGGGCAGGAGAGAATGGTCAGACTGGTTCTTTTTTTTTTTGATTTATAATTTTTTTATTGATCCTTATACACTTTTCAGAGTACAACAAAATATA
>JAFFST010046629.1:6784-16945 GCA_022414735.1 Noturus placidus | reverse complement strand
AGGCTGAATGACGAGGATAATTCAGAAAAATTCACAAACACATCGTTGATGAAAAGATCCTCAAAGCGTTTCAGTCCCTTCTGTTCCCAAAGAGAGAATGTGGAGTCTATAAAGGAGGGGGGGGTCAGACTGGTTCTGACAGTAATGCTACAGTAGCTGAAATGAACACTCTTTACAAGAAAAGCATCTCAGATCACTCATGTCAAAACCTGAGGTGGATGGACTACAACTACAGAAGACTGCATGGGATTCCACTCTTGTCAGCCAAAAACAGGAATCTGAAGGTAAAATAGACCGTTGAAGATTAGAAAAAGACCAGGTGATGTTTTTTTAATCCATCCCTATCCTATCCAGTTACTCAGATCATGTTTGCTTGTGTTCATTCAGCACGCTGGTGTTTTATACGCTTATAGAGATTATCAGCAGCATCGTGCCTATGTGGATGTGTGCTACCACCAGGGAACTCATGTCTATCGACTCTGCTCAATCCTAAACGGATTCATTTCTATAATCAACATGCTGTAATTGCTGTGATTGTGCCAGCAAAAAGGACTATAGTATACCCCTTTGTTAAGGCTGTGCCATAAAGCAAGCACTCCTGTGGAGAACATTGGAAGAGAACAGAAAATGCAGTGAATAAAAATGCAGTAATAGCATCAGTATTCTCAGACAAGGCAGCCATGCATCTCCAATTTGCAGCTTTCTGGCTAATGGTGTTTTTATATCTCATTTCCCACTTTCAACTGTGGCACCTGTGATCTTTTCTCTCCCTCTGATCCCTTTCTCTGCTCACATTACACACGTTCTTTCATATTTCCAAACAAATGCATTTAGAGCCCCACTGTGTCATTCGAACCATTACATTTTCTGTTTCTCGCAGTTTGTTTGTGTTGTTTTTTTGTTTTGTTTTTTTTTTTTCCATTTTGTCCTTTCTTTTAATCCACCTGGACCTGTCTGTTTGTAACATCCCGCTGACAGGCAATATGTTTGCTGGTGTTGAATAATACATGATCTGTTCTCTCTCTCTGTCTGTCGGTCTCTGTTTCTCTCTATTTCTTTCCTATTGACCACTGCATGTGTGTATGTGTTCACAGCACATTGATCCCTTTCTCCTGCGATAGTGATTCTTGTCTGAGGGGTACTCAGGGTTAAACGCTCAAATATGTAGAATCCAAATACAATTTTGCCTAATCCAAATACAACTTTGGTTTATTTTTTGTATGATTCAATTCCACACTGATAATGTTTAAAAGAAAAGCTCAAATCACTGACTGAGAGGCAATTGCGAAATGGCACTGATGGAAACATATCTGCAAAAGTGATTCAAACGCAACAGAAAAATCTTTTAAAAAAAGAACATTTCCTCATGAGCACCTTGGATTTGGTCGTATATCTGAGGCTAAAGTGATCACAGCCTCACCACATTGGAAAATGTTTCCAATCTTCAACTGTCCAGTTTTGGTGAGCCTGTGACCGATGTTGAGTCAGATTCATGTTCTTGGCTGACAGGAGTGGATCCTCATGTAGTGTTTGGTAGTTGTAGCTCATCCGCCTTAAGGTTTGATGTGTTGTGTGTACTCAGATGCTTTTCTGCTCACCACAGTTTGGCCCATTCTCCTCTGACCTCTCTCATCAACAAGGCATTTCTGTTTGCAGAGCTGCTACTCATTGGAAGTGTTTTGTTTGTTTGTTTGTGTGTGGATTTCTTTGTACCATTCTGCTTAAACTTGTAAGACTGTTGTGTGTGAAAATGTCAGGAGATGTCAGCCATTTCTGAAACACTCAAAACAGCCCATCTGACACAAAAACCTTTCCAAGTCTCTGAGATCACATTTTGTGATCATTAACCGAGGCTCTTGACCTGTCTCTGTATGATTTTATACTGTATATTGTGCTGCATTATTTGCTGATATGATAATTGCATTAAAAGATTAGGTGTCGGCAAAAAGAATGAATTTTTGAACTGAAATTATTATTTTTTTAATTTTAATATCTTAACCTTTAACTATTTTTTGTAACCTTATTTGTAATAATAAAGGAATGCCTGAGAAACCTAGGTGTAAATGATTGTGCGAATATGATTGTGTAAATATGTCTGAATATGTACATGGTGCCCTGCAATGTATCCCCATCTCATCCAGAGTTCCCGTGAGGGAACCACTGCAACCCTGACCAGGAATAATCAGAAGATGAATAAATGATATAACTTTGATTTAAACATCAGAGGAGGAGAGGTCTGCCTTGATCTCTACATTCACACTTTACACATAACCACTGAATGTCAAACCCTGCTGCACTTCAATGAATTGAATTAGCGCCTGTTTTACCTAAATTGATGCTATAAAATACTTGGTTGTGTCTTTTTTTTTATTTATCTTCCATGTTATTTTACCTGAGTGTCATGGCTTATGCTCTAACGATCATGCAGAAAGGTTTTAAATTCCAAAATGCACATACTTAAATGTTATTATTGATCATGCGCATGAAAACCAGAGCATGTTTGTTAACTTGCTTTGCTATTGATAAATGAATTTATCCATCCATCCATTTTCTGTACCGCTTATCCTACACAGGGATACGCCTGAAGCCTATCCCAGGGGATTCAGGGCACAAGGCATGGGATACCCTGGACGGGGTGCCAACCAATCGTAGGATACAATCACACACACCCATTCACTATGGACAATTTGGAAATGCCAATCAGCCTACAATGCATGTCTTTGGACTAGGGGAGGAAACCGGAGCACCTTGAAGCAAAGGGAGAAAATGCAATCTCTGCACATACAGGGCAGATGCAGGAATCAAACCCCCAATGTACAAGGCAAATGTCCTAACCACTAAGACACAGTGCCCCTTATATCGAATGCTGATGGTCCGCCTTCATTTCCTGAAGGTACCATGTGTACATGTACAAACAGTTGTATGCAAATATATACATCTTGGGACCACAGAGACACTGCCTCTTTCAGGGAAAAAAAGACACAAATGAACTCCCAAAGATAAATACATTTTGGTCCAAAAGGTTCAACTGAACTCTGAGATGACAACAAAGAAACCGGTGAAGGAGTTGGAGGCATTACAGGTATTAAAGCATGTACATCCATCATTGTCTGAAAGGCTTCCATGCAATGAAACTGTCCTTGCTCTAAGACCCACACAGAAAAACAAGACTGAAGTTTGCAGGTGGAGGAGTGTTCTCTGGTCAGATGAAACAAAAACTGATCTGTTTGGGCATAATGAGCAGTGCTTTATGGGCAAGGGCGGTTGTGGCTCAGTCGGTAGAGCGGGTTGTCCACTAATCCACTAATTGTTGGGTTGGTGGTTCGATTCCTGCCCCGGATGACTCCACATGCCGAAGTGTCCTTGGGCAAGACACTGAACCCTAATTTGCCCCTGATGGAAAGCTAGCACCTCGCATGGCAGCTCTGCAACCATTGGTGTGTGAGTGTGTGTGAATGGGTGAATGAGAGACAGTGTAAAGCGTTTTGGATAAAAACGCTATATAAGTGCACATTTACAATATGGAGGCCAATCCCAACTGTGAAGCATAGAGCATCATGCATCATGTTGTGGCTGTGTTCTGTTGGAAAGGGGACTGGTACACTTCAGAAAATAAATAGCATCATAAAGATTATGGGGATTACATAGAAATACTGAAGCAATACCTGAAAATTAGAAAATTCAAACCTGGTCAAAACTTGGTCTTCCAGCAGGACAATGACCATAGTTGTAAAGTATTGGAGGGGCCATCACAAAGCCCTGATCTGACTCCCATACAAAATGTATTTATCAAACTAAGAACCATGATTCGACTGATCTGACTGAGTTATACCAGTTCTGTCAGGAGGAATGGGCAAAAGTTCTTGTTAGAAGCTTGTAGATGGCTATTTGATTCAGGTTCAAGCAATAATGCCATAGCAACTACTAATAAAGTGAACTTGTGACCTACTAAAAATTTTATATAGTTAATAAAAGCTGAAATAATAAAATTGTGTCTCCACTATTATTTTTGATCTAACCATAAAGTACATACCCAAATTGACTTAACACCAGTAATGTATTTGAAAAATTGAGCTTGAATGTCTAGATATATGTAATCTTTTGGTCTCAAGCCAAATTGGCTATTAGCATGTTTTTTAGTTAGTTATTTACATTTCACATCTCACAGATCACATCTGGGCTTTCAGTAATGTCCCAGGTAGAAAATGGGATTAGATTTGCCTTAGGGGCACTGGAGGAGAATGTATAGCTGATCTTAGCTGACATCTTAGCAGCAATAAAACATTAATGATTACAGGCAATTTTATTGCTGCCCTTAAGTGGTTTTGCCCTTTGAAATATTGAAATATTGAAATATTTATTTGCTGTACTAGCTATAGCTGATATGTATATTGTAGCATTTATTGAAGAAAGGTTGTCAGAAGAAATTTACTTCCAGGCCACTACAATATCATATGTTCATGTATATATAATCAATCCTATCTAGCCAATCAAATGCTAAATTGTACCAACTTGTTCTCCAAGTTCTCCTTTTTAAAATGCCATCATGGCCATCCCATCACATTTCATTAAAATAATAAAGCCTGCAGCTGCCAGTGAATTGCTTTGCATACATTCACACACTCAAGGGGTGCTTCTAATACCAATATAAAAAAGTAATTTGTTTCTAGCACTTTGACAGGTGTCTTTGTCATTAAAAGCCTCAAATAAATTCAGCCTCAGGTACTCTTGCGCATCATGCAGGTATTTTGACAGAGTTTGGTTCCACTACTTGTCTTCAAAAAAAAAATGGGGAAATTTAGTGCTTTAAGGAGTCTGGTGAAGAATTAAATGTTTAACAGCTCATTATTGTAGAATTATTCGAGCTAACCAGGTGCGCATAAGCTTTACTGCAGTGCAGTGTGTTGTTTATCACTTTTTGCAAATGAAAGATGGATTTGGAAAAGTCAATACCTCAATGCCTGTTTAATCACAAGCATCAGTGGATGAATCCTTCAATCAATGAGAATATGTTTATAAGGAAGTATAACTTCATTACACTGTTTTCTTCGACTGATAACACTTGGATGAAGAAAGTCTGTTTCAGATGTAGCAAATAATTCCCAAAATCCAGAAAAACTTTCAGAGTTAACAAAGCTGAAAAAAACAGCTTGTGGAAACTTTCTAAAGAATGTGAACACTCAGTGTTTCAACTACACCAGCTTCACTCCATGTGTGAGGTATATTCTCAGGTTGATATATTGTACCTATGCTCTATTACTGTTTTTCAGAAATTTACTGACTTCCTGCAAGCTTTGTCCTTCTCCATTAACGTTGACGGAACATCATCACCATCACCATCGCTTAATCAACACCATCAATGAGGTAAGTGAGACCCTCTAGCCTGTGCAAGCATCTCTCTTATCACAGTGCAAACATAAAACCAGGTGTAGTACTCTATTAATATTCTAATTAATCATCATCATTCAGGCCAGTGTACATTGTGACTAAAGACTGGTATGTAACGAATATTGCTTGTTCATCACGTTAACTCCACATATCCATATTGATTGTAATTTGAAGGATAAGAAAGAATTTTATTGGATAGAATCCCTTATTTTCTAAATGTCAATTTATATAAATATACATGCAAATTTATTTACTTACACAGGGCTATGAAGATTTTGTCTTTAAAATGAGTCAAATAACACATCTTGGCTTGCGGTTCGTGCCAATGAAATGCAGAAGACTTGTTTCTAATTTAAAGAGCAGTGTTAACACTAATACAGTGCCCTCCACTGACATTGGCGCCCTTGGTGAATATGAGAAAAGAAAGCTCTGAAAAATTCTCTTCATTGTTTAAACTTTGGAGCTTTTGTTCCAAAGATTCTCTGCTCTCATGGATGTCTATCTATCTATCTATCTATCTATCTATCTATCTATCTATCTATCTATCTATCTATCTATCTATCTATCTATCTATCTATCTATCTATGTGTGTGTGTGTGTGTGTGTGTGTGTGTGTTAAATATACGTGTGCAACAATTATTGGCACCCTTTTAGTCAATACAATGTGCTACCTCCCTTGCCTCCGTACCTCCCTGCCAAGATAACAGCTCTTCTGTAAGAGTCTTCTCCTATAATGCCTGATGAGGTTGGAGAATACATGGCAAGGGATCTGAGAACATTCCTCCATACAAAATTTCTCCAGATCTTTTCAATTTCGCAGTCCACGCTGGTGGACTCTTCATCAGTTCACCCCACAGGTTTTTAATGGTTTTCAAGTCAGGGGACTGGGATGGCCATGGCAGCACCTTGATTTTGTGGTCAGTAAACCATTTTTGTGTGGATTTTTATGTATGTTTTGGATCATTGTCCTGCTGGAAGATCTAATCACGGCCCATTTTAAACTTTCTTGGCAGAGGCAGTCAGGTTTCATATAATATCTGTTGATAGAGTCCATGATGCCATGTATTCTAACAAAATGTCAAGGTCCTCTGTCAGCCACCACCATATTTAACTGTGGGCAGGAGGCTCTTTTCAATATGGCTACCTCACGGTGTGCACCAAAACCACCTCTGGTGTTTATTGTCAAAAAGCTTTTTTTTTGTTTGTTTCATCTGACCATAGACCCCAATCCCATTTATAGTTCCAGTAAACTATAGTTCCAGTTCCTGGCAAACTGAAGATGCTTGAGTTTGTTTTTGGATGAGAGCAGAGGCTTTTCTCTTGAAACCCTTCCAAACAACTTGATGTAGGTGACTTCACATTATAGTTTTGTACAGTTAGGGGAAAAAGTTTTTGATCCCCTGCTGATTTTGTACGTTTGCCTACTAACAAAGAAATGATCAGTCTATAATTTTAATGGTAGGTTTATTTGAACAGTGAGAGACAGAATAACAACAAGAAAATCAGAAAAACGCATGTCAAAAATGTTATAAATTGATTTGCATGTTAATGGGGGAAATAAGTATTTGACCCCTCTGCAAAACATGACTTAGTACTTGGTAATGACTTAGTAATTACTTTTCATTTTCAATGCCCTGGCTCAGGGAAGGAGGTTCTCACCTAAGATTTGACGGTACGTGGCCCCGTCCATCGTCCCTTTGATGCGGTGAAGTTGTCCTTTCCCCTTAGCAGAAAAACACCCCCAAAGCATAATGTTTCCACCTCCATGTTTGACAGTGAGGATGGTGTTCTTGAGGTCATACTCAGCATTCCTCCTCCTCCAAACACGGCGAGTTGAGTTGATGCCAAAGAGCTCCATTTTGGTCTCATCTGACCACAACACTTTCACCCAGTTGTCCTCTGAATCATTCAGATGTTAATTGGCAAACTTCAGATGGGCGTGTATATATGCTTTCTTGAGCAGGGGTGTAGTGTGTTACCAATTGTTTTCTTGGTGTCTATGGTCCCAGCTGCCTTGAGATCATTGACAAGATCCTCCCATGTAGTTCTGGGCTGATTCCTCACTGTTCTCATGATCATTGCAACTCCACGAGGTGAGATCTTGCATGGAGCCCCAGGCCGAGGGAGATTGACAGTTCTTTTGTGTTTCATCCATTTGCGAATAATCGCACCAACTGTTGTCACCTTCTCACCAAGCTGCTGGCAATAGTCTTGTAGCCCATTCCAGACTTGTGTAAGTCTACAATCTTGTCCCTGACATCCTTGGAGAGCTCTTTGGTCTTGGCCGTGGTGGAGAGTTTGGAATCTGGTTGATTGATTGCTTCTGTGGACAGTTGTCTTTTATACAGGTAACAAACTGAGATTAGGAGCACTCCCTTTAAGAGCGTGCTCCTAATCTCAGCTCGTTACTTGTATAAAAGACATCTGGGAGCCAGAAATCTTTCTGATTGCGAGGGGGTCAAATACTTATTTCCCTCATTAAAATGCAAATCAATTTATAACATTTTTGACATGCGTTTTTCTGGATTTTCTTGTTGTTGATCATTTCTTTGTCAGTGGGCAAACTTACGAAATCAGCAGGTGATCAAATACTTTTTTCCCCCACTGTAGGTGACTGAATTGTAGACTTTCTTTTCCCCGGTGCTGTCTGGTGTCACCCACATGAGGACAGGTTCCCATTTGAGTCTGGTTCCTCTTAAGGTTTTTTCCGCATATCGTCTAGGGGAGTTTTTCCTTGCTACCCTCGCCTCTGGCTTGCTCAGTAGGGATAAATTCATACATTGAAAATCTATATCCAGAATTTATATATTTCTTTAAAGCTGTTTTGGGACAATGTCCATTGTTAAAAGTGCTAAACAAATACAACTGAATTGAATTGAATTGGTGGCAGGGCTGAGAAAAGCGTGCCAGGGATAGTAGGTAGTACCAGGCTTGGGGGGCTGTTGTCTGAGGTTGCCACGTTTATCTCAGGCTGAAGCAGTTCACGCGGGCTGCATGCCGAAGCTTTCGGCTTTTCAGATTTTCGGGGATATCTGTGACTTCATAACTACTGTACATGCAGCCCAGGGGCATCTCATGTACTAATGGCACCCAGTATAATGTGAGATCTTAACCAGATGCTCATGACACTTGATAACACTCTTAAATTCCTAATCATTATGTCTTGCAATTTGTCTCTTCTTTATCTCTCTGTGTGCCAGCCTTTTACAAATTATTACTTGAAACATGACATTTAAATGGTCTGAAACGAGCATGATCTGAAAAGAGCAAGATTGTTCAAACTCAATTGTTCTGCTAATCATAAACAACACACCCTCAGGGATTTTATGAGCAGGCGTGCTGTTCATGTAAAAATTAAAAGGTGCTTACTGAATTAGGGAGTGCTGAGTAGTCGGTAAATGCGCAGAGGAGGTGAATGGAAAGGTCAGTGCCAGTGGGGTGAGAGGTGGGGATGGAGTGTGGAGGCTATTGAAACAATAAAGGAGCACTGACAAACCTTTGCAGGCCTCCTACTGCTTTCTGCTAACATTTTACTCCCAGGAGATTATGTCATTGTAGGACCTGAAGGTAGTGAATCCAGTTATAATGGGCACTGTGAGTTCTTGGAACTGTCCCATTAAATCAATGTAGATTTAAATAAAATTATTGTCAAAGGGAAGTTGTTGAATTTCCAAACTATAAAATAGTTCATACAATAGCTATACAATAGCTATGGAACACAAATTTAAAACAACAACCATTACACTTAAACAGTAATTGTCTTAGAAAAGGGTAACACATGAATGAGACACAACTAGAACTGTAGTTTTCAGACCAACTTCAGACCAAAACTGATTGTTGATTGTCTTCTCTCTAAAAAAAGAATATATAGTCTAATCTCTGAAAGGACAAGTTAAAGATTTAGAAAAATTTACAAAAACCTTTGACTAAAGATTTAATTACAGTTATCTCATGTTATAAGATAGGGAAGTGGACTTTCAGTTACAGCCTGTATATTTTCATTTTATTATGTTTTATACCTCTTATACCATTATTACATGTTATTTATTAAAGAATGCCACATTATAATTGTTATCAATGTATCATTACATTTAATGTTTTGATACAAGTTCCTTTAATGCCATGCGTCATATTTCCGAAAACCAGCAACTTCATTTCTCAGAATGCACCATGGACTACAAACATGGCCGACGACAACTACACATCCCAAACACATACACGGACATGTTCACCATCCCCCAGAGTTCCAATTAGAGACAAACAGTCACACTTCTCCTTTTAAGAGACTCACATTCACTCATCTAATTGTGAAGTACACGCTCAGTTGCCTTGTGTCTCTGTCTATACCAGGGGTCGGCAACCCGTGGCTCCGGAGCCGCATGCGGCTCTTTCATCCTTCTGATGCGGCTCTGTCACGTCTCGTGATGGCAGAGAATGAGGCAGGACGCAATTGCAGTGCGAACCGTGCTTTATTTACAAACAGTGTCAAACAGTGTAATCGCAAACGTAAATCCAACAGAGGTAATCCAGAGACAGGCGAGGGTCAGGCGATCAGCAAACAACGTACACAGGGCTAGGCAAAAGTCCACGTGTTTAGAACTGTCAGTCAAGTCCGCTTCGGAGCCGAGCAAATGCAGCGCGCATGCATGGCGCATGCGCACTGCTTCCGGAGGCTCCATGACAGGCTGCCTGTGGCTTTTGAAAATAATTAATGAGTATTTAATTAAAATGTATTTTATTTTAGTTTGTTCGTTTTTAAAATGTAATTCTAAA
>JAFFST010046628.1:221944-239135 GCA_022414735.1 Noturus placidus | reverse complement strand
CTCCAGGTTCCCCGTGACCCTGAAAAGGAGTAAGCGGTTGAAGATGGATGGATGGATGGATGGCTAAATCATTCGCGCAGTTGCACGGAATAGTTTTGCGCGGCCTTTCCCAGCGATGTTTGTTGGTAAACGAGACCTTTTAGCTGTACTCGTGTTCGAGTCATGTGAACGGAAGAGGGTTTCGGCTGTGCCATGATGGTCACGTGATGTGTCTCGGTCCAAATCTGTGGTAATTATGAACAGTTGTAAGCTCCTCAGAATATTGCGGCGTTTGCTTGGTTTTGCGTTCGTTTCTGTCATGGTGAAATCACAGAGGGACCGGCGCATGGTTTATAATCTGAAGTTGGTGCCTTTTAAAGAAATCGGGATTTCTTCAAACTCATAATTTGCATGAAACCCCGCAAGAAAGTGGTGAGCGTTATGAGCGGATTTGTTTATGAAGTAAGGAGTAAAACACGTGTTCGAGGATGTTGATCAACGCCGGGGTGGGTGATGTACCTCAACACAAAGTAACAGTCCTAAAGTGCTTTATTCCTCTTTTGCTACACCAGTTTGCCAGCGATTTTATTCACGAACTTCACGTTATAGTATTTAACCGTTTATAGTTGTTTAATATTGTGAAATGTCACAGCAAAACAAGTTCATGTAAGCACTTGTTATAGCAGCTGTTAAGTCATTCCCTCACCAGCTTCCCTCTCTCTCTCTTTGTGTCGCTCTTTGTCTTTCTGTCTGTCTCGCTCTCTGAGTGTCTCGCGCTCTCTCCCTCCCTGTCTGTCTGTGTCAGTCTCTCTCTCCCTGTTCTCTTGAAGAAAGCACCCATCTCGACAAACTTAGTTAGAGCTGTCCCTGTGCTGTGGACACTGGAGACTCCGTCCTAAAAATGTCCAAATAAAGGTCTTCACAGAGAAAACCTCACCGTATTTACGACTTCACACTTCCGAACAAATCAGATTTGAGAAGCGTGGCGTAAAGCGGAGTTTAGCCTGGAAGAGAATAAAGTGCATGTGTGTTTGTGTTTTTCTCTCCTCAGTTACTGGATGAAAACAATCAGCTGATTCAGTGCATCATGGACTTCCAGAGCAAAGGGAAAACAGCAGAATGTTCACAGTGAGTTCCTTCACACACATATAGTGCATATGGCCTTGTATCTGATTTCCTGCTGAAGTAACTCGCACAGGAATATTAGCAGACATTCACAACAGGAGACATGTCCTCAGTCCGTAGGCGTGCGTGTCCATGTTTCTTAACAGGACACACACAGGGAGAGTTTATGCAAATGTCAGTCTCACCCTGGGAGAAGTTTGGCTTTTGTTTGTATCTAGTTTTATTTTTAATTCCTATTTTAGCTGTCGATTTAACAATTCGTCACCGTTTCAGACACGGCGTGTCCGTAATGTAGAACTGTTTCTCCCAAAAACAACGAACCATTAGTAATGAGTAACGCCCTCGGTACCATGCCGTTATAGGAAATTAATTCAAGACGTGACGCTCATAATGTAGTACTGTTGGAAAATGCGATTATTTTCCAATAAAAGCACGTTTTGAAATGTTTCATTCCTCTTATGACTGCAATTAGCCAACGATTAAAAAAAAAAAGAAGAAAGACTCTACGTCTTTTATCCAGTTATGGTTACTGGATTCCTCACCGGCTTCTCTTTCTCTCGTCTCCCTCTTTTATCACGTCACTGAGAAACCTGAAACGCTCCAGAAACAACTCCTGTCTTGTGGTAGAAAACGCAACACTGACACTGGAGACTCCTTCCGAAGATGTTAACTCTGCTTGCAGAAAATGTCAGTGTTTCAACGATTATGGTTTACTTCGTTAAATAACGCCCCATCCATCTGTTTTGTTATTAGGATTAGATCAAGCATCTGACGTACAAATCTCTGAACGAGTTGTTACTATAGGAATGAGAGTTCATAATACCGTCAGAGCTACTGATACACAAAAAATCATCAACGCCTTCTGACCAATCAGAATGGAGAATTTTTGTGTGCACACTTTGAGTTTACGTGTGTATCTGGAATTGTCCTGCACTGTTTGTTAATGATAATACCCACCCTGTTGTGTTTGTCTTCTAGCTACCAGCAGATGCTTCACAGAAATTTGGTCTACTTGGCTACAATAGCAGACTCCAATCAGAACATGCAGTCTCTCCTCCCGGCCGTGAGTGTCGTTTGTGTTCCTTCTACAGAAACTATACCGGTTATCGTCTCCAATAACATCTTCTGTAATCCACTTCTTCCCAATGCTATTCTTTACAAAGCCTACAGCATGCAATGACATTTTGTACAATTGTGAGAAACACATGGGTGTGATGGTCAGGTGTCCACATACTTCTGGCTCTATAGAGCATTACGTAAACGCGTTGATAATGCAAACTGGTTATAGATTTAATAACTGTATCGTTACTCTCAGTAACGAGAAGCTTAACGATTAGACGTTAAAGCACTTTAGTGCAATGATTTCATTCCATATGTTGGTGTATTTCCTTTTCAAACAGGAAGTCAAGAAAGGGAACATGTCAATTAATTGCTCAGTATGCCCAATGGTGTTCGATACACAGCATACCTCCCAAAAACAGTGCAGCCAAGAGTTTAAATAGAGCCAGCTTTCAGGCATTTTTGATCGGTATGGAGTTTTGTGTCTGTTACCAGCCGGCAGCAGTCTTTTCCCTTGACCTCGTCTGACCAGTGCATCCGACACAAGCGTAGACCATCATTTAATACAAGGCGCTGAAATAGAACTGCAAGCTTTCTGGATGACTTCTGATCTCTCCGAATGCTTGCTTTGCTTCTTCCCAGTGCATCATGCCGCAGACCATCACGGTCATCGCAGCAGCTTGCAATGACTCTCTCTTTTTTTTTTTTTTTTTTTTTTGGAGCGAGGTTGTGCTTGTTTGAGTCGAGATCTAGATTTTTGGAGGGCCGAGTGCAGAGGCACGTCAACTCCAACCATATTTTCAACCCAGAAGGGCTGTTTGGAGGATGGATAACGTGGGAAGTGTTTTAATGTTTACTAACTGATACTGTAGTGAGAGATCAGGACACGTGTGTTGTACGGAGCGTTTGATCGGACGCATGTCGAACGAGCAACGAATGCGTTTTACACGCTGAATTTGTAACTATTTCCCTAGAAATCTTATTTATTGATTTATTTATTCAATAACTGTCTTCCAGTAAATCAAGAATAATCCAGGTGTTAAACAGACCTGCTAAATGTATTGAGTGTTAACTGTTTGTGTGTTGTATTACATCAGCATATAACTGGAGTCTTAATTTCTGATCTTCTGTAGGCGGTGATTTAGACAGACAGCAGTGTGCACTCTGCACTGCAGAGCAAAATCCCAATTTGAGTTTAGTTCTAACACACCGCTGCTATTTACAGCCCCCCACACAGAACATGGGAATGTCAGGAGGCATGAATCAGAGCGGTGCGCCCCCACAGCCCCCCCACGGCCACAGCATGCCCTCTGACGGCCCGCCTTCTGGCCCACACATGCAGAACCAGATGAACGGCCAGATGCCCGGTAAGAGAGTGCCATTTAACAATATGGTCAAAAATCCCGACATGTGATGTGATGGATCAAGGGTTTTAATCGGTCATTACTCAACAGTGACGCGTTAACAAGGTGTGTGTTCTCTCCAGGACCGAACCACATGCCCATGCAGGGCCCAGGGCCTAACCAGCCTCCAAACATGCCAAGCGGCTCAATGAACATGCCTCCCAGCAGCCACGGCTCCATGGGGGCCTACAACCATGCCGCTCCCTCCTCCCAGGGCATGAGCAGCCAGGGCCAGATGAACATGAGCCAGGGCCAGCCAATGGGCAGCTACGGTCCCAGACCCAGCATGAACATGCAGCCCAACCAAGGTACTGCTCTGCTGATGACCGGTGCTGCATGATACAGACTGTGTGACTAACCATTTAATCATTATAGTAATACATACCAGGGGTGGACACGTCAACAATTCATTAGCTAGCATCTAACCAGTCCCATGCAACGCCTGCCGGAGGTCCAGACTGAAATGCTGCAGCTAATGTCATTTAACACGCAAGTGTGATTTGAAGACATTTTGGTGCGACTTCACGTAGCCAAAGTCTCGACAAATAAGCAGCAAGTCTTTTGGCTAAGATTTCATCTGTGCTCTTTCGTCACACGTAGATTTGAGTCTGGCTAATGTGGTCGTTTTTGTTTCAGCTCAATGAAGTGTTTGTACCACAGTGCGGTTGAATTCTCAGATCTGATCTGCCTGGAGGTGCGCATTAGTTCTGAATAACCGCACAGGCTCGGAAAGTAGTTCCAGCCATGCTATACAGGGACTTAATAATAATAATAATAAACTGATGTTGCCTTTGTGTTACCTCATATTTATACCCCTGTGAAACAGGAAGTCATGGTTGAACAGTTTCCTGTTCCTAGTCACCAAGGTATAAAAAAAATTACTAAAAATATATTTTTCTCATCTTAATTCATAGGGGGTGCCAATTACACACTTGTGTCTAACGAAGACATATTTATTTTGATAAACCTGGGTTTGCAATTGTATGATATCTATGACAGCAGAATATTTCTTTGAATTTTTTAAAACAAAATCTCAAAAACTCTAAAGACAATTTTTCACAACCTTCTTTGCTCATATTTACCAAGGGTGTCAATATTTGTGGAGGGGGCACGGTATATAACCTGTATATAGCCATTTAACTTGAGCGGTTCTACAGAGCACAAATGTACGTAAATGTACAGGAGCGATGTCGTCTCTAGGACGTTCCACAGCATTGGTTTTATTTGTTTGCTCTGTGACTTGTTGCACTTTGTTTAACATCTAATGTGCAAATAGTGTTTTTTTTTTTTTTTTTTTATGTCTGTGAGCTCTTAATGGATTCTAAAAAAAAAACCTCCATGATGATATCTTTATGGAGCTTTTGTGTTACTTAGTTTAAACTTGCCTGAACATGAGGTTTGTTTTTAGGTCCCATGATTCACCAGCAGCCTCCCACGCAGCAGTACAACATCCCCCCTGGTGGCGGCGGGCAGCATTACCAGGGACAGCAGAACCCCATGGGTATGATGAGCCAAGGCAACCATGTGATGGGACAGAGGCCCATGCCTCCTTACAGACCACCTCAGCAAGGTTCAGCCTCTTCATTCACTTACTGTCTTGGCTAATGTTAATTATAATAACAATCACCGTAATCACCATTTTCTTTATTTTTTTCACACAGCGTTAGATATGCTACTGAGCTGATACCTGTTATCAGTGTCTGGCTGACACCAGCAAGAAAAAAAACAATGGTGGATTGAAATTGGACAGGATAAAATGCATTTCTAGAACTGGAAATGTTTACATAGAATTTTTTCTTGTTATATTTTAATATTACAACGCAAATTAATTCATTTAAAAAACAAATGTATATATTTTTTAAGTGGTGTAGTATCGGATAGGTATCGATATCAGCTGATACGCAGGGTGTTATTTTTGCCATCAGAAAAGAAAGTTTAGCATCGGGTCATTTCTAATTTTAATTAACACGATTATGCATTACTTCCTGCACTGTGCTCACATTTTTGTCTCTTTTCCTCCTCTCCCTTCACCTTTGAGCCGCTCTAAAAACTGTGTATGAGTCATTTACTAACAGCCCAGGGCCTGATTTTAAATTTCATTCATTCGGTTAGGAACCACGGTGCATGGAGGAAATTGTTTTACACAGAGTTAAAAATAAAAATGAAGTTTGTTCATCATGATACCTGGCTACATACAGTGGTGCTTGAAAGTTTGTGAACCCTTTAGAATTTTTTATATAGCTGCATAAATATGATCTAAAACCCTAGTAAATAAAGAAGGCAAGAATATTGGGTCATTTATTTATTGAGGGATTTTATACATCTGTGAGTGGAAAAAGTAAACGGACCTCAAGGATTAGCAGTTTAATTGGAAGGTGAAATTAGTGTCGGGTGTTTTCAATCAGTGGGATGATGGCGATGATCAGATGTCAGTGAGCGTCCTGCTTTATTTAAAGAACAGGGATCTATTAGAGTCTGATCTTCACATCACAACCTGTGGTAAAGGGTTCACAAACTTTCAAGCACCACCACTGTGTTAATTTCCATGTTTGCCTGTAAGTGCCTAAGATTAAGAATGTGTGTGTGTGTGTGGGGGTTTTTTTGTTTTGTCTTTTCTCCCCCAGGCCCGCCACAGCAGTACCCAGGCCAGGAGGACTATTACGGTGAACAGTACAGCCACGGAGGCCAGGGGGCACCTGAGGGTACGGGGGCATCTTGTTGTCTTTTCTGTCATACTATAGCAGTCGTTCCTTCCTGTAGCACATTGTAACGGACCTCGTAATCTCATAAATACCTCCTGGATTTGTTTTTAGTGTTGTTTTTGTCTACAAGTGTTCTACCATAGAACCAGGTTCTCCTTGCACTGCACAGTTGTTTTGTAATTTTTGATCTGCCTTTTTTTTTCTTGAAAAAAATTGCTCGATTGAGTCTATTAGACTAACGTTCAGCGCATTTTCTACCAGACGCCGTAACCGCTATATGTACAGATGTTCCAGATGTGCTGCTTAACACAGTGGCTTGTTAATGTCATTTTACAAGCCACTGTAGACCTGAGCGATTAAGTGAATAATGATGTGAGGGCGCCATCTGGTGGCCATTCAGCTAACAGCCATAAGCTGCAATGTGGAGAACAATCACAACTTGCGTGTGTATGTGGGCATTTCTAACAGAACACAATCTTTATGCTGTGCTGTTGGAAAACTATTTACACCTGGGTTATTATTTATTTTATATTTTAACGAGGAGTCATTTTACTTACGTTCTTGAAGGCACTTATCTTTGTGTAAAACGTTATTTATTGATTAAGGTGTACATTTTTTTGTATGTTTTGCTCCAGTAATTAACCCCCTCTCTCTCTCTCTCTCGTGCGTGTGTGTGTGTGTGTGTAGGAAACTCGCAGTATGGTCAGCAGCAGGAAGCCTATCAGCAAGGCCCCCCTCAGCCTCAGGGCTACCCAGCACAGCAGCAGTACCCAGCACAGCAGGCCTACCCAGGCCAGCAGCAAGGCTACGGTGAGTTGCACAATACTGCAGTACTTTAACACAAAAGTAAAGGTCTTTAGGTTTTGTTCAGACCAAAATTTTCAGGAGAGCACCGCAAGGTGGACGTAGTTACCTGATTCGTTCTTCCGTTCGTTCATCCTGAGAACTAGGCAGGGTAAAGGACCTGAGTAGAAAGACGTTCAGAAAAGAATCCTTTTCCTTAGTCAGTGTCTGTTATTATTATTTGCAAAATCATCGTTAAAGTCATGAAGGAACGGATTAATGCATCAGCTCCACCTACAGCCTCAAATACGGTAGGATTAAAAAAAAAAAGCCTTGGCTAATCGTGATTTAGCTCACTATCAGCACATCGTCCTGGGTTACGGCTAGTCAAATTGGATAACTTTACCATACAGCTTAGCATCAGTTTTGTTTATAAACAAGTTCAAAGAAATGACGGTCAAATGGTTTTATAAGTGAGGCCCCAGATTCACAAATGTATGGTTTAGCCATAGCGTTTACGATGTTTTGCCCCGTTCTACAGCGATACAGGAGACACCTTTTTAAAAATAAAAAACCATCAGCTTTCTTGCTTTTTCACCTAGAGCAGCAATCGGATGATCACCGAAGGGGAAAGGTCACAGCACTTGAACCAGCCGCATTTTGTTCTGGTGTCAGTTTCTCTACTTGTTATGCTTTTCTTGTTAGGAGTGTTGGCTCCTCAGGATATAGCAGTATTAATATGTGCAAGTCCATGTGTTTACTGTGTGTAGACGAGAGAGAAAGGTGGCCAGGTTATGGCTCAAAGCGAGTGTGACTGGGAACTCTTCGTCCTCCCTGGCCCTTTTTTTTTTCTTCTTCTTTCCCTTCCTCGCATCCTGTCAGCTCATCTCTCCTGCTCGATCTGGCTGGGCTGGAGGCTTCTCACATCTTAATAATGATCTGGTGGAAAATCACGCGCGTGCACACACACACACACACACACACACATATGCACCGCAAAGCTGCGGGCACCATCTGGAAGACGCGCTTCCAAGCGCCCACAAGGTTAAGATGGGCCAGTGCGCCTAATGATCCTGCGTGGGCTCGTTTCGAACGAGCTGAAACAGAGCGAGCCCAGCACACACTGTGTAATGGCCAAAGCGCTCGGCCGGCCCACGTCACTTTTAATGAGCCTGGGCTTTTTTAAATCGAGCTTTATGGACTCCTTGATGTCGGGCCACATTAGCAGGGCAGCGCGCTTCTCTTGGGTCCGCCGCCAGCATTACGCGCAGTCGAGCCCAGCGTCGGCCTTCATCCCACTCCTACTCCTCTTCCTCCGAGCCTGCACGCTGATTGATTCGCTCTGCGGCAGCGTTGCGTTTGATTTGCGCTCTCCGGAACTCCGATGTCGACTTTCATACGGAATTTCGGCAGACGATTGTAAGGAGGCACACAATATACCGTTGCGTTTGACATCCAAAAGCACAGCTGATTTGTATGGCGACTTTTTTTAATGTGGCAGGCAGACTTGGGCTCGTATCAGCAGTCAGGGCTTGGTGTCTTGCAGTACGCTGACTTTTCTTGCGCTGCTCGTCTTTATAGGGCCTTCTCAAGCTGGTCCTGGTCAGTACCCCAATTACCCACAAGGCCAAGGGCAGCAGTATGGAGCGTATAGACCACCTCAGCCTGGTCCTCCACAAGGCCAACCACAGCGCCCATACGGTTATGACCAGGTAAGTCCGCAAGAGAGAAAACAGACTTAAAACATTTGTGGTAAGGGAATTGGGATGTCTGTACCTGTTTTATTCGGAGCACTTCAACCCAGTCTTTAATGACGTCCAGGTAGTCCGCTTCTTTTTTCAGTCCTGCTTCAATGCACAATTATAAAGCAGAAATCTGTTTATTATTATTATTATTTTATTTATTTATATGTATATTTATTTTATATAAACCAATTCCTTATCTAAACAGGGACAGAGTAAATGAGTGGACTTCTAACTCTGATCTAGACTGGGCTGAAGTGGGTAGATCTGGTAGCTCCTTCTTAAAAATAAATAAATAAAAAGGATGCATGTGAATCACAGAGCCAGTGACCTGTAAAAAGGATTGACGTCACTGAGCCAACAGCTCATAAGCTGGTCCTCTTGTTGCCTCTGTTATTCCTGTGTTTCTCTGTGGCCCTTGGCGAGGGGGCCACTCTGTTCCTTTCATATCTCTATGTTTGAACATTCAGGGGCACATGAGGAAATAACGAACGAGTATTTCAACCCCTGACTAGATGTATAAGAAGCAAAGGTAATTGCTGCCGTGAAGCGTTTGTCCAGATCCAGTCATTTGAACTCTTAGCTTTTTTCCTCCCCCCACCTTCCCACCGCCGCTCTTTCCCGTTACTCTTACCTTCATTGTCTTTATTTTTGGTCTTGTATTTTACATTGTTTTGTAATCAGGGGTCGAAATAATCCTCAGGTCCTTGTTTTAAATGGATGAACTGTCAGTTTGAGGGGGGGTGAACCCGCTGGTTATAAATTGTAAATATATTTGTACTCGTCACACTTGCATCCAGTTTTTTTAAAGATGTGAATTTGTATATCGTTATCAATACCCGAGTAGTGCAACAACCGTGGATGGTTTTTTTTTTTTGGTCAAGATGTTTAAACCCCTTTTTAGAAATATGTAAAATACTAAAAAAAAAAAAACCAAGAAAATGGCCAAAAGGTAACCTTCATAACACGTCTTTCTTTCAGTCACTTTTACTCCTTTTCTCTCAAGCTGTTAATGTAAATCTCACACACCTAGGAAATCGTGTCAATCATAATGCATCTTCATAATGCGTAATGCAATTTCTTATGCATTATTTGCTGTGTAAGCTGTCATTTGGATATATTAGAACTGTGATGTTATATGATGTTACATGTAGTTTATTATTTTGCTGTCCTCATGCCGAAGCTGTTTTCGATACATAAGCGGAGGAGGGATATAGATATGGCTTGTTGAACTCTCATCGTTTCACGGTTATTACGCCATTGACCTTTTTAAAATACAGATTGCAGTGCGTTTCGGTCTCCTTATGTTTTCCGCAATGTCTGGAAAGACGTGACCTGCAAATCTCTCTTAAAAAAACAAGATGTGAAGTAATCAAAGGCTGCAACCAACTTACATTTACATTTATTCATTTAGCAGACGCTTTTATCCAAAGCGACTTACTAATGAAACACACTCACACACCAATGGTAGCAGAGCTGCATGCAAGGTGCTAGCTTGCCATCGGGGGCAACTTAGGGTTCAGTGTCTTGCCCAAGGACACTTCGGCATGGGATCACCCGGGCCGGGATTCCAACCACCAACCCTACGATTAGTGGATTAGTGGACAACCCGCTCTACCCACTGAGCCACAGCCACCCCTTTAATTTTAGTGTTGGTAATTAATAGATTAATTTGTTACTATTGTTTATTTTTTATTATTTTATTTTTTGTTAATTAGTTAATTAATTCTTGCTGATAAATAAATCAAGAACCCCCAGTTGGTCATGCTGTTTTCTGAGTTGAAGTAGTGCTTCTCACACAGTGTCCTAACATAGCTCAGCTAATCACAAAACAACTGTTTTTATTATAATTTAGTTGTTGCAGCTCGACAAAACAATAAACCGCCTCTAATTTTCCTTAAGCATTTTTTTTTCTTTCCCTAATTTGTTAAGTTTTATATCGCTCTGCTAGCACACATTATACTATTGTGTTATATTGTATAGCACAAGTAGCGTAGAATAAATGAGTATAAAATGTGATCCGTGTTTCACAAACCGGATGCGTATTCCGCCTAATCCTGTGTTCACGTGAAAATCTCTCGTGTTGCTTGTAGTTTGCCGATTGTGGGCAGGTATTGACCTCTCTTGCTGTAGATTATAGGCGTGAACTGTCCAGCATGAGGAGCTGTCGTCAGTCCCTCCAGGATTTTGCGATCGCAGAAATGAAAGTGAAGTCAAGAATACTCCACAATTATTCTTTCCGTTTTTCAAAATTACAGCAGATTTTCTGCAGATTTTGGCCAAGACTCGTGATTTGACGTCATCACAGCACGCGTTCAGTCAGATCCCTCTTCGATTCATGTGCGTCGAGCATGAGTGCAGCTAAACGGTTTCCTTTTCCATCCAACGTCACTGTGAAAGACCGTGCAAAACAATTTCGTGCAATTGCAATTTTGCCAATTACAGGTGATTTTTTTTTTTTTTTTTTTTTTTTTTTTTTTTTTTAGTTAAAAGGGAAAAAAAAGCACAAATAACTTTGCATCTCAAATTTTGGACAAAATGCCACAGCAAAATCAAGCATTTGATCACAAACGAGATCCTGTATACAGACTGCGTAGTAAGATCGTAAGATCGAACGTACTAGCTGTGTACACTTACCAAAGGCATCAGCGATCTGTCTCTGCCGTGTCCTTCCAAGCTTTATTTTTCTCCATAAAGTCTCTACACATTTCAAGGAGTCATCATATTTATATTATTGTTTTTGTTGTAGTGGAATGGATTAACGTGTTTTAATGTCCAAAAAAACCACATTATTTGTCAAATAATGCGCATTATCTAAGTACCTCTATTCCCAGGCTGAATGAAACGCTCCGATTTCTCCAAAGCCCCTCTTTACGAAAAGCCCAGAGTGCTCTGATTGGCCAGCTGACCTGTTGCGTTGTGATTGGCCTCACGCGTGAGTCGGAAATGTAACGACCCTTGGGTTAGCTCCAACCGCCAAGTCTTCTAATGCAATTTTAAGCTCTTAAGCAACATGTCATCGGATTTACCGTATCAGTTCTGAGCCAGATTCAGAAAATGCGGATCAGGACGAAGCAAGTTTGCAAGCACGACTTGAGCAGAACGTTTCAAGTGGCACGTTTTTTTATTTATTTTTATTTTGTAGCTCTCTTACCTTTTCAGATACGATGTAAATTCCGACCCCGCCTGTGGGACTAACTATGCTGTACACAGCTTGTGTGTGTACATGGGTACTCGCGCCATTTATCTTTGGAAAGCTAGTATTATTGTGATTTCGATTGATGAACTGTTTCACGATACAAACACAACAGCAGCTACAATCAACGTCTGACAGACCACCAACATACAAACAAACACTAAAAAAACTGACTAAACTTTAGCTAGCACGTTAGCAGAACTCTACAACTGATACTTCATAAAATAATCACACACTTAACGGGTCCTGATTCAGAAGCGCGAGATTGTCTGAGCAAAGCGGGAATCGCTCCACTTTTCAGGAGTAGCCTTCGTGTGTAGCTTGCCTTGTACTCGCCCAGGTTCAGGAAGCTATCCTACGTAAAATGTGCCATGTGCACATAAACTTTTGGGTCGTACTGCTCAGGAACAGCGTTATAAATGAATAGTAACCACTAATTCCTGATTGTGTCCTTTTTCGGAAGGCTAAACTAAAAGGTTTTGCTTTCGCAACAAAACGCACGGTGTTTCCACGACATGGCGCCTGCATTCACCGAAGCCCCGACGCCTTTCTCCGTGGCGGCCGTCGGGCGTGATTATGCTGATGGTGCATGCTGCGACGTAGAGGAATTAAGGAAGTACGTCTGGACTGCGTTTCAGGCAGGTCTGGAGCAGTGTTCTCTGAGCAGATAAAATAAGTCCCTTTGGTGGAGACCATGATCTTTGTGACTTTGCAGATCTTAGACGTGCACAAACGGATACGTTACACACCCAAACAGAAGGAAAACCTTAAACATCATATGACATGACCCCTGTTAATGAGGGGTCGTTTATGAAAGGGTGAGACGAAAGCACGGTAAATTTTTCCTCTGTTTTGCTCGTCCAAAAGGCAAAGGGGAACTAATTTGCATGTGGGGAACTAAAGAAACATCGGACCTTGCACGCAACCGGATTGGTCTGAGATCAGATTTTTCTCTCTCTCCCTCTACTACATCATAATTAATTTGCATAGGGAACATCTCAATCCAGACATCGACTTGTTGTTTTGACCCTGAAATCATTGCTGTATCGTGCACATGGATACAACATGACTGATCTGACTAGTGTGCTAGTGTGAACGCAAGTTTATCTGGGTCGAATGGTGTGCAGTGTAGAACTCCACCCATAACAAAAGCTGAAACTTCTGAAAAGGTAAGAACTGTTGCTTAAGGATGATATCGGTATCAGTCATTAATGTCAAGTGTTTCATAATATCTGTTCTTTTAGGTGTTACTGTGTACCACTGTGATATGTAAAAAAAAAAAATAATAATTGACCAGATTATCTATCCTACCCTGGTCCATGGTGCAGTCCAACAGCATCCAATTGGAGATGCACCAGGCAAGACCAATCGGTGACAAGGTTCTCACACGTATAATGAATGACGCTTGTACGTTTGTAATGAACGCAGCTAAAAATGCCGAAGTGTTTTATTAACATCTAGCATGCAGTCTGTTGAAGTAACATCGGAGGATGAGTCAAGCTTACATTCTCGCTTTTTTTGTTTGTTTTTCATCATCCTCAGGGTCAATATGGCAACTACCAGCAGTAAACGAGAGATGCTCTTCTTCCTGTTAGAGCGCCCGTGTTGGCGCTTTACGTCTTTCTGGACCTGCGGAAGGGCTACGGCTCTCTGAGACTCCCACTCCCCTTTTCTAAATTATGAAGAGATGGATTCCCCCCCCCTTTCTCTCTCTCTTTCTCTCGTACAGAAGAATCCAAACACATAATTCTTCCCCTGGTGCTCCGAAACACACTCTGACACTGGATGAAACTTGGACAGTACATGTTTTCCTCGACCAGTCACTTTCATTGATGAGAAGAGCAGGCCCAAACCATTTTCTTTTCTTTCAACTACTTCCTGTTTCAGCAGATGACCTTGCAAGCTCTAAACCTCACTACTTATTCCTGCTCTGACATATTTTTGGTCTTTTTCACAACCCCTCCATTTTATCCAAAGCCATCTTGAAAGCAGCAATGCCTTAAAAGAAAAACCAACAACAACAACAAAACAAATCGGAGCGGCCTTATTTAAGCTCCTCAAGAAAAACCTGGGAGGGGGATTTCGATATCCCGCAGCACAGGAGTTTCATCCTGCTGCAGTATGTTAGTAACCATCTCTTCACTCGATTGCGTGAAAGTTTATCTAGCTGAAGCAATAACGTGGGGGAGGGGGAGCGGCCCAGAGAGATGAACTTGCACAGGGAATATTCTTCTTACATGTCAAGGTCAAACTTGTATAATGTACAAATGTATTTTATGCTTTCTAGATAGAGCTTACTTTGTACTGAGGATTTGGAAACTTTAGCTCTAAATATTGTACTATTTTTTATTATTATCATTTTTATTTCCCCTCCTCCACTAATGTCTATTAGGTGTTTTTCTTTTTTCACTTCTTTCTTTAAAAAAAAAAAAAAGAATAATAATTGTTGTCCCTTCCTTCTCTAGTGTAATGTCTTTGGTTCCTCCCAGCCATGCTGAACCTTGATTAAGCCCATCTGCTACTCTGGTGGTTCACGTGTTAATTGTCCACAAGGGAGCACTTCGTTTTTAAGTGCAACGACATGGCTGTACGCAGGGAGGGAAAAAAAAAAAAAAAACCAGCCCCAGGAGTGGACAGTCAGAAGTCGCATTCAAATCGGAGTCGTAGAACAGTGAGACGAGTTAAAAGAAGCATCGAATTCTTTCATACAGGTCCAGAACAATCCAGATGTTTTGTTCTAGGTATAGTGAGTAAAAATCATACCGGGCCCATGATTGTGAAGACGATGAAAGCATCCAGACACAGGCGGGTTTAAATAGAAACCATAACGAAAAAGAAAATCAGTTTTTGAGCTTGCATCCAGTCTGCTTTCGAAACACCAAGCTGCTCTTAACAGCGATTCTGTCACTCAGTCAGTCAGTCAGTCCGTCAGTATGAAGATTCGGGGAACGCATGTTGCAAATTTGTTCCGCCGCCAACTCTGATCGTGGCGCCTGCTTATTCTGGTCCTCTGTACATTTTTATTTTTCCTGTGAATTTTTGTTTTAGCAGGCCGAAAATGTGAATCTGGCTTCTATTTTATTTCATTTCAGTTTAGGTTCCTCAATAAAAGCTACAACCAGAGCTTTCTTAATTTTGTGCATCTTCAAATCGGTTCCTTTTCATCGAGGGTGTTATTCTTTTTCTTTTTGTTTCTTTCTTTTTTCGTATGCAGAAAGCATGGAACTGGTTGTAGCTTTATACGTTTCTTACTAACTCCTCCTAATGTGTAATTCTGAGCATGTACTATGATGAAGTTTGAAGCCAGCACACGTATCACAGGCACTTGAACCTGTGAATTGTTTTCTTTTGGGTTTGTTTGTGTTTTTTTGTAAAGTTTTGGGCAGGGATGGGAGTTTGAGATCAGAATGTACAAGTATATTTGTGCTGATGAGGAATAATCATTTGGTGCTCGGTATCATGATGCAACTAAAATGTGCCATGACTGTCTCTTTTTCCATGACAATGTAAAGTTGTACATCATTGTAACTGAACAAAATGGCTGAAATAAATTATTGTAATACGGGTTTTATTTTCATATTCATCTCCTTTTTTGATTTGGTTAGTTTTGTTTGATGGGAGGGAATGTTGTGAGTGGTAAGTACCCACAAGTGCTTTTACCTCATGCAACCTTCTATAGGATGCTAAACGGGATGAACTGGTATACATTTTGGAAGTCTGGACTTGGGCTGCATTTGTATCAGTACTAATATTGGTCCAGTACAATGCTCATTTGCTCTTGCTCATAAAAATGTTACATACCATCATCCAATTGCTTGAACACTTCAGTTAAGCGAGTACTGACCGTTGCCAGGGACTACATAATGTTTAATTCACACCAATGCCACCATCTTTACCATTAATCCTAGCACAAGGAGTTGAGTGCTCATAGTACATGGCAGTGATGAGCATAAGCAGAGCTAGACAAAAACTGTCACAATCTATTAGATATAATGTGTTCTTCCTGATGTACAAAATGAGTTACTGTGAAGATCAGCTCTGTGGTTACTTCAGAGATCTTGATGGAAACGCTAAAAAGCCAAGCTCAATGGAGAAACCTTTTTGAATACGATGAATCATCAGGATAGCAAGAAGCCTCGACTTAAATGGCTTGAGTCAGAGATGGTGTATCTGCCGTATGTCAGGGAGTCATCCCAAAAACGGTGCCAAGATCGACATGCCCTCCACCATGAAGTTCAATATGGTGTCATCAGAAACCCATTCTGCCTACATGAGTGAAATTAAAGGGAAAGTCAGATACACTCAGGTGTGTCTGGTGGTCTGGGAAAACCCTTCAGTTTTTCTGTTTCAGAAAACTACACACTTTCCCGGAACTGAAACATGTTACTCTTGCACGCATCTCGACCAGATAAAAAGTTCTAGGATTAAGAGTCCGTTATGGTGACTCATCACAGCTCCAGGGTCCCCGGATCGATCCTGAGCGTGGGTTACTGTCTGCGAGTAGTTTTCTCTGGTTTCCTCCAACCTTCCAAAACATGCATGTAGGATGTTTTTACACCATGTTAAACTGGCTTGATCTTCTCGGACAAAAATCACAAGCAAAGGTACGATTGTAATTTTCATACCTTTTTGGTGAAAAAAAATATTAATGATGGCCTGAATTCAACCACAGTGACATCAGATCGCCACACACAAGTTCCTTAGGAGACATAACCCTTCAGACGTGTTTAATTTTTAGCAAAGCTGTACAATGTGAAGATGATGGTGTGTACACGCGTATCAGAGGGCAAGGTAGTTGTCCTGGCAGTTTAAATAGAGAAATCAGTTGTTTGTGGTGTTGAGAGCAAGAGCCTGGCTTGGTGCAGCTTCTCTAATGTGTCCAGCTGCATGGCGAGAGCACAGGGACGTATTCGCACCTCCCTTCCTCTCGCCAATGCGATAGAGGGACTACCTGTCACGTCAGATGGGGAAAGATACAGATGGCGTGCCAGATGTGTGGTCAATCAGGCTGTGAATGTGTGAGTGTTTGGATGTGTAGAGGGTAGGCTGGTTAAGAAACTCTGAGTGAGTGTGCAATAGAAGAAAATTTTATTTGTATCAATGTTTAAATGAAAATGGTACCAATCCTAGCTGGATAAGATGCATAAACTGTGAGAGAGAGAAACTTCTTTACAACAACACCCCCCCCCCCCAAACCCCCCA
>JAFFST010046628.1:209341-221907 GCA_022414735.1 Noturus placidus | reverse complement strand
TTGAACCCCTGCTGAATGAGGGCCTTGCCAACCAGTGAGTTCCTCCGTGAACCCGCTAACACTCGCTGGGTCAGACAAAGTCACTCCTACATCGACGGTAGACTCGAAAATGGCAAAAACAGTGTTGACGTGAAGATGGGAGCCCAGGCCGAACCAACATGAAGGAGAATTTAAGAGCGAGTATTTGATGCCTTTGGGGAAAGGCAACGAGGCTTGTACCTGAAATATGCATTCAACTTCTGTTTGCACCTTTCATGCAGGCACGACGCAGGTTTTTCTCACAGGCTTCCTAAAAATAAGTCGCCTTTCCCCCATGCGTGGTGTCATCTTGGACGAGTGTCATCGCCACATTGTCTGCCTCTGCTGTCATGGGCAGAGCGCTCTGACAGTCTCATTTCAGACCTTGATTATCTCATTCGATATTCTGATATATTGTTATTATAATCTCTGCCACCTCTCTGAGCTGCACTGCAAGCACAGAGGGGGGAAATGACATTGTGATCATAGCTGGAAGGCAAGATATTCTCTCTCTCTCGCTCTCTCTCACTCTCTCGTCTCTGTGACTGGAGGTCTGCAGGGAGGAATAAGGGGTGCTTACGGGGGGGAAATGTAGCAGCCTCCACAGTTTAATTGGAGACATGTCACACTAAATAAATGGTGCAAACACAAGCAGCGGCCGGAGGCTTGAGCCGGGGGCCCAGGGGAAGCGCTTGCCATTATTGGGCTGGAGCTTCAGTGCTTCTAGGCTGTATATGGAGGTGTGCATGTGTGGGTGGAGGGTCTCCAACTACCCACGACTGTAAGCTCCTGGCTGCCAAACAACCATAGCCACACGGCAGAAAGGAGGCAAGGGTGACGCAGGCATTAGGGAAGACAAGACGTTGGTTATTCTGGCAGTACATGACTGACATCTTCTGTAGCTGCAGAACAAAGCTTCCTGGGAATATAAATAGTGGTGTTCATCTCCAATATATGAGATCCTTTCAGAAAGGGGAGTATGACAGGTGAATGGTTTTCTTTAACATTGCTGACAAAACCGAGGGAAGAAGGCATTCATTCAGCAGCCATTTAAAGATGATTGCAGACTAATAGATTTCACATCATTCGACAAAAGCATTTTATGTTGCCTTTAACATTTCCTGATGAGCTATTTATTATGCTCTAATTAAAATTGCGTGCCAAACTATTCAAAATGGCTTTGCAGGCAACATGCGATCAATCTGGAATTAAAACTATCTTAAACAGGAAACGTGTGTTGTGAATTCTGGTCAAGAATCGTCACTGTCTTTGTCTACTGATACTACTGAGGCTACATGTCGTCATGTCCCTGTTTTCAGAACAAAGAGACACTTTGGGATCATGAAAAAGGACTTTGTGGGACCAGACCATGGAGAGGAGTGTATTCCTCCTGCTGTTATCGTAATGATTCCTGTGTGAGCTGTCCCCGTTCTGACCTCGACTCAAAGAAACTGCGTGGATAGTTTCTGAAGAGGTACAAGGGACAGAAGCGCGGATGGTTTCTGAGCTATATCTTTAGAGGATGTAACAAGAGACAAGGGAGATGAGCATGGATTGTTCATGTTGTACCTTGTGGGGAGAAAAAGAAATGAGGGACATGTGCATGGCTCTGGTTAAACGAACCCATGCAGCCTGCATTACTGCACTCCGGCCCATAGGCCACACTGCACAACTCACTGAGAGAGAGACTGAGACTGAACTAATGATGGAGAGAAGCTTTACTAACGGTCATACTAAGACATCTGAAATGTTATGAAGATTTCTTTTGGTCTTATACTGTAACACCTCAACTTGGAGCAAGATTAGATGATCTGGAACGACACACACCTGTCTATATGAGATAAGATATAACAGCTGAAAATGCATATCGGAGCAAAAACCAAACTATGAGGTCAAAGGAACTACCTGCAGAGCTCAGAGACAGGATTATATCAAGGAGCAGATCTTGGGAAGGCAACTAAAACAAATTCTGATACTGTTATCGAAGGTTCCCAAGAGTGAAACGGCCTCCATAACTCCATAAATTTGGAACAACCAGGACTTTTACTAGAGCTGGCCACCCAGCCAAACCGAGCAATCAGGGGAGTAGGGCCTTGATAAGAGAGGTGATCAAGAACTCGATGGTCTCTCTGGTTGAGCTCCAGTGACCATGTGTGGAGATGGGAGAAACTTGCAGAAATCAACCTTCAGTGCAACACTCCACCAATCTGGGCTTTATGGTAGAGTGGTCCGATGGGAAAGACTCGCCTCAGTTCAAGACACGTGAAAGACTGTGAGAAACTCTGGTTCTCTGGTTTGATGAAACAACGATTGAACTGTTTGGCCTCAATTCCAAGCATCATGCATCTGGAGGAAACCAGGCACCGCTCATCACCTGTGCAACACCATCCCAGCGGTGTTAGCATCAGTGTGTGGGGGTGTTTTTCAATGTCAGGGACTATGGCAATGGTCAGTGTAGAAGGAAAGCTGAACACAGCAAAATAAACCTGTTCCAGAGTGCTCAGGACATCAGACGGCGCTGAAGGTTTACCTTGCAACAAGACAATGATGCCAAGTACACAGCCAAGACAACATAAGAGTGGCTTAGGGACAACTCTGTGAATGTCCTTGAGTGGCCCGTACTTGAACATCTCTGGAGAGACCTGAAAATATCTGCCGTCCGACGTTCCCATCCAACCTGATTGAGCTTGAGAAGATCTGCAGAGAAGAATGGCAGAAAAGCCCAAATCCAGATGTGCAAAGCTTGTTGTATCATAGACAGAAAGACTTGAGTCTGTAATAGCTGCTAAAGGTGCTTCAACTAAGGTAGAGTTATCACAAATCTCTTTTATTTATTTATTTATTTATTTAGTTAGTTTCCTTTATCATTATGGGGTATGCAGTGTAGATTGATGTGGGGAAAAAAATCTAAAGCATTTTAAAATAAGGCTGCAACTTTCTGAATGCACGGTATTTGACGGTTGTGTGCTGCTGTAACATTGTGAGTGCAGTTATATTAAGGAATAAATTTAGTACTGAAAGTTATCTCCTCAGAGAATCTCGCTATCCTGATGCTTCACTGCATTGAATGCTTTGCAGGCTTTCCATCACTATAGGTGCTTTTCAGTGTATTTTTCATAATATTACCAGATGACAGAAATGTGCCAGGTGAATGGGATCTATATACAGTTACATTCAAAATGATTCGACCCCCAGTGTAAATCAGGTTTATTGTAAAAATGTACAGACTTTCAGATGTTTGCGATGAACAAATCAAACCCAAGCAATTGAAATAGTTCAACACGACGAATGCTGCAAGTGATTTCCCCAAATTCAACTCAAAATGCGACTTATAATGATTTCTCCCGTTTCAAAATCATTTACCCCCTTCATGGTGAGCGTCTTTAGTACTTAGTAGCGCGTCCTTTTGCTGTTATGACCTGCTGCAACTGAGATGCAGAGCTTCTGTTAGTGTTCCTGAGGAATCTTAACCCGTTCCTCATGACCAATGGTCTCCAGTTCAGTAATATTCTTGGGTTTGTGTGCTGCAACGGCCGTCTTCAAATCCCACCAGAGATTTCCTATGGGGTTCAAGTCAGGTGACTGTGACGGCCCTCTAGAATCTTCTAGGATTCTTCTGCAACCAAGTCTTGGTGGAATTTGAGGTAAGCTTCGGATCATCGTCCTGTTGGAAAGTCCAATGATGCCCAAGCTTCAGCTTCCTCACAGATGGCATGACTGTTTCTCCTTAATTTCCTGATACTTCAATCAATCCATCTCACCTTCTACATGCTGCAGGTTTCCAGTGCCAGAGGATGCAAAGCAGCCCCAGAGCATCACCGAGCCACCACCATGTGGACAGAGTGTTCTTCCTTCATTCTTCTTCCTCCAGACATACCGCTGATCCATCGTACTGAAAAGTTCCAGTTTTGTTTCATCGCTCCACAGAACAGACTCCGGAAACTTCTGTGGCTTATTTATATGATTCTGAGCGATTTTCTTGTGCTTTTGGGTCAGTAGTGGTGAACGTCTTGGAGTTCTGGCATGGAAACCGTCTGCGTTTAGTACGCGCCTTACTGTGCTCACTGAAACCTCAGTGCCTGTTATCACAAAGTCTTGCTGCAGATCTTTTGCAGTCACTCAGAAATCTGATTGCAGCCATTGACTGCTTCCTTTTTCTGCCCCGTCCAGGTATTTAATATATTTTCTGCCCATAGCCAGTTCAGGTATTTCATCTGTTCCAGCTCAAGCACACCTGCTGCAACTAATGAAGCCCTTGATTACTTGCATATTTTTTAGTTTTGCATATTTGTGCTGTTGTGAGGGATTCTATTCAGGTTTTTTGAAACTGGTTAAATCATTATAAGTCGCATTTTCAGTTGAATTTGGGGAAACCACTTGAAACTTTCGTTCTGTTGAACTATTTCAATCGCTTTTGTTTGATTTGTTCATTGCGAACAGCTGAAAGTCTGTATGCGTGTATATTTATATAAACTTTCATATATTCTAGATTCATTACACAGAAGGTCAAATATTTCAAGTCTTTTTTCAAAAATCCGGTATCTCACAATATTAGAATAAAGAATTTATAATACAGGAATGTTAATTTATGCACTCAATACTTGGCTGGGGCTCTTTTTTTTGCACGACTTACTGCATCAATGCGGCGTGGCGTGGAGGAAATCAGCCTGTGGTACTGCTGAGGTGTTCTAAAAGCCTACATCTTTGAAATATGTTATTGTGGAATATGAACATGTGTAATAATGTTTATAACGAGTGCACTAAAATAAACCTGCTGTTATAGAAAATCATTAGGGACCTTCCGACCAATCAGAATCAGGACTTCCAACGGCGCTGTGATATAAATGATCATACAAAACATTTCAGTCAAACAACCGCCCGAACTTTAATGTCCATATGTAAGTAAAAGTAGAAGGGATTTGTACTGATGTACAGCTGACCAGAGGTGTGCTGAACAAGGCGAGATGTGCGTTTCGAACACACTAATTAATTTGCAGTCACGCTCCTGTCCGCATGCTCTTAATCAATCAGTGATTTTCTCCACAGGTTTTGTCTCAGTCCTGAATCCTGCAGGACACGAAGCATGCAGAGAAGCTATCGATGCGACGTACGGAGAGTTCATCACTGATATTCAGCTTGAAAAATCCATAAAATGCTCTCAGGCAAACGTCACGCTTCTCTCATCTGCCCGCAAACCATTTGTGTTGATTTATGTATTGCTACAGGGCTTTATACCATTTCCATTAGTAACTCATTCATAACTGGCTGCCAGACTGTTGCAACTTTATACGTATGGCTGTACACACTTCAGGCGTTAGCAACGCAGCGTGTATCTTAACACATAATGAGCTACAAACTGCGAGAATATTGGCAGTAAAATATTGTGACAGTTTGAAGATAGAAAAGAGAAACTGCAATTCTTTGGACTTATTTTGACAATTACTTTATTGAACACCTTTATCATTTTGGGATATTTTTGATTGATTTAATTGCTCAATGTAAAAAGGATGAGAACTACCAGGGAGGTTGGGACCTCAATGAATGAGTGGGATGGATGAGGTTTGAGAGGAGAAAATGAGGTCATTGGTCACTTGCATTGTAGGGTGCCACAGCACTAAAGGCCTCCAAAGCGTGAAATCGATAGAAAGCAATAAATACAGTTTGTGTGTTTCAGAAACCTCACATCTCTGCAAACAGAATGTGTTCAGGGAATGTGTGCTTCCATGTTTTTTTAATTGACCTTTGTAACTTCAGGCCTACATTTTCCTTAAAGGTATCATTTGACTACTTTTACATGGACAGAGTCGCTTTTAGAATATTCATGTCCCCGTTTTCCATGGTATAGATCATAATTAGATTAACGGCACACGTCATTACGTCACCGCGCCACGCCGTCCGACGACCCTCCAGAATTTAACACATCATTTACATTACATTTATTCATTTAGCAGACGCTTTTATCCAAAGCGACTTACAATTGAGAGCACACTCGCACACCAATGGTAGCAGAGCTGCATGCAAGGTGCTAGCTTGCCATCGGGGGCAACTTAGGGTTCAGTGTCTTGCCCAAGGACACTTCGGCATGGGATCACCCGGGCCGGGATTCGAACCACCAACCCCACGATTAGTGGATTAGTGGACAACCCGCTCTACCAACTGATCCGCAGCCGCCCTGTGTATCAACATACAGTTTGTCTTTGTTATGGTACCGTATACAGTTCTGGGTGTTTTAATTTTTAATTTTTACAAAGTGCAGTTAATTATGTTATGCTGTACGTGCAAATAGACGACTGCTTGAAACCGTGGGCTGCGTCCAAAACCACGTACTTACTATATAGTAGCTGCATGTATTTCTCTCCTACTATATAGGAGGTAAGTACACAATTTGGGACGCAGCCGTACTATCTTGTTTGTCGTCAAATCGTTGAGCAGTGCCGGGTGTGTACGTGTCCTGTCGTAAAATGCGGTGAAAACTCCCAGATGACATTAAGAGTGTGATTAAGGTGTTTACATGTCTTTAACGCACGTCGATAATGCGACTAAAACAAGAAATACTCCACACGTCTTAATTCCATTTGTGTTTACTTCGAGTATGACTTTGGTCAGATTAAGGTGATACAAAATTGCTGTTTACATGCTAGTTTCTTAATCAGAGTATCGTCATAATCTGGTTAATATCGGATTATTGTTGTCCGTGTAAACGTACTGAGTGAGTCTCAGGCAGAGTACAAAGGCTGCTTGAGCTTTGCACGCTTTAGACTGTGCATCATTAATTCTTTTCTCCAGCCAGACTTAGTTATCACAAGATGCCTCCACATCAGAAATGTACTCCTCACATGCTCGTACCAAGGTGCGGACCAGGGACCTTATCTGGACTTTTAATCATCCATAGCTGAGAGCTGATTTTTGTAAAAACCTACTTCTATATACAACTGGGACAGTATGAAAAATGCAACAACAAAACCCCCCAAAAAGTGTCATTTGAAAATTCAGTTCACCCTGTACTATATTAAAAACACTAACACATTATTTGATTTTACATTTTTGGTGAATTTGATCTATTTTCGAAAATATACATTCGTTTCAAAACTCATGACCGCAAGAAAATTGCCAGAGTTGACTGTTTACCGCTGTGTAACATCAACCTTTTCTTTTAATAACATTTATTAAGCGTTTGGACGCTGTGTGAAGACACCAGTTGGTTACGTTTAGCTAGTGGAATTTTCTCCCATTCATACATTATGTATTTCCTCAGTTGCACATCTGTACATGGCCTTCGTTGCCTTATTTTGTGATTCATAATGCACCACACATTTTCAATGGGAGATGGGTCAGGACTGGAAGCAGACCATGCCAGCACCCGCACTCCCTATTTATGCAACCATGCGCTTGTAATCTGTGCAGAATGAGGTTTGGTGTTGTCCTGCTCTGAATGGCAGAATATGTTGCTCCAAAATGTGTACATATCTTTCTACACAGATGTGCAAGTTACCCCTGCCATGTGCACTGACACACACCCATACCATGACAGACACTGGCTTTTGGACCTGATAATAGCTGGGATGGTCCTTTTTCCTCTTTGGCCCGGAGAACACGACGGCTGCGTTGTCCAAAAACTATTTGAAATATCGACTCCTCGGACCACAAAACACGGTTCCACTGTGCTACCGTCCATCTCAGATGAGACTGAACCCAGAGAAGTTCTGCTTTGAATAGTAAAGCCTTAACTTGCCTTTGTGGATGCAGCGGTGAATGGTGTTGACCTGCAAAGGTTTACCAAAGTATTCCCGAGCCCATGTCAGGATCTCCATTACAGAATCATGACAGTTTTTAAGCCTTGCCCTTTACGCACCGAGATTTGATTCCTTGAATCTTTTAATTGTATTATGCGCTGTAGAAAGTGTAATGTGATTTGTCTTTGGGGAATGTTGTTCTCAAAGTATTGTATTATTTGCTGACGCATCGGTTAGCAGATTGCCGAGCCTCGACCCGTCCTTGCTCTTGAAGGGCTAGGCCTTTTTTGGAGGCTCCTTATATACTATGATTAGTATATATGATTAGGGCGGCTGTGGCTCAGTCGGTAGAGCGGGTTGTCCACTAATCCACTAATCGTGGGGTTGGTGGTTCGAATCCCGGCCCCGGTGATCCCATGACGAACTGTCTTTGGGCAAGACACTGAACCCTAAGTTGCCCCCGAGTGTGTGTGCTCTCATTTGTAAGTCGCTTGTAAATGTAAAATGATATTTCTGTAAAGCTGCTTTGAGACAATGTACCATTGTAAAAAGCGCTATACAAATTGATAAATTATTATTAAATTATTAGACGATTGCCTCACCTGTTTCACATCATCTTCTTATTTCAACTTGTCACATTGCTATTAGTCCAAAATTGCCCCTGTCCCAACATTTCTGGAACATGTTGCATGCATCAATTTCAAAATAAACATTAACCTGGTTTTTATAATTTTTTGTTGAAATACACGTCAAGGTACATTTACAAATCCCTTTTTTTTTTGTTTTTATGAGCATTTTCCCTACCGTCCCAACTTTTTTTTCAGAATTGGGAGTTGAAGACTGTTTCCACGCATTTTTTTTTTCTTGCATGCGTGGGCTAATTGCTTAAAAAATGTAAAAACTGGAGATTTTAATTACCATATAATCTGCACATCAATAATCCTGCCATTCAAATGTCTCAAACCAAACACTTGTATTAACATAAAATCATTGAACAACTGAGACAAAAACTGAAGAAGTTTCACAGACATGTGACGAACAGAAATGGAATAATGAGTCCCTGAACAAAGGGGGGGTCAATATTAAAAGTAACAGTGAGAGTCTGGTGTCTCCACCAGCTGCTTTAAGTACTACAGTGCATCTCGTCCTCATAGACTGCACCAGATTGGTCAGTTCTTGCTGTGAGATGTTCCTCCACTCCTCCACCAAGGCATTTACAAGTTCTCCATCACGTCTGGAGGGACACATGGTTACGTGTCATTTTCCACTACAAGGACGATCAGTCCTTCCTGTCTCCCTGTAGCACCGTCTTAGGCGTCTTACATTCAGACATTACAGTTTATTGCTCTGGACACATCTGCAGTCCTCATGCCTCCATGCAGCAGGTCTACAGCATGTTCACGCAGGTGAGCAGGAACCCTAGACATCTTTCTTCTGGTGTTTTTCAGAGTCAGTAGAAACGTCTCTTTAGTCTCCTAAGTTATTGTGACTGTGAAATTAATCACCTACCGCCGGTAAACTATTCGTGTCTTAAGGTCTCCACAGCTGCATGTGCAATAATTGTTTATGTTTCATTGAACAAGCATGAAAAACATCGTTAAAACCCTTTCTAATTAAGATCTGTAAAGTTTTGTTTTATGGAAGCTGGGGTAATTTAGCTGCCCAGTGAATCACATGATGAGAGAAGAAATTGGGTTTATCATAAAACTTGCCTCAGACCGATAAAATATCGAACTTTTTGCCTATCTAACATGATTAGTCTGATGTTGCTAGCCAATGGGAGGCACAATTAAGCTAATATTTGTATGGATTCAGCTGCTACAGTGCCATGCAAAGTACATTAGTTGTCCTTATGTTCTGCTCATATCATGTTCGTGTAACTTGTAACACACCTTGTTTTCAGCGTGGGATGAAGTTTCAACCCCTGTACTGTTAAATAACTAAATCGGTGTACATGCATTTTTCCCCTCACACTAACTGACTGTGAGCTATCACTTGGCAGAATTGAGACCTGTCAGCCAACAAGACACGAGTATTTCCTTATGTTTTCCTATAATCCCAGTCTGATTGGTCTCGCATCTGTTTACTGAAGATAAAAGAATTACAACACTACCGTCTTCTTTTACTGACGTTCAGTTATCCAGTCACAAATCGCTCCAAGTAGAGAAAAAAAGATCTTCGGGACTTCAGCCCCGAATGCCCAGGCCAGGTTATGCCCCTGGTGCAAACTGTAACACTAACCACTCCCTATTCTGCTCTAAGGTTATACCACTGCCAGAAAAAATTGTCGCTAGGAACCCACGCATAAAGGCAAAGAAGACTGAACACTGAAAAGCAAAGTCCAGAAAACCAATTGGCGCTGTGCAAATGATTACTGACTTTGGAAGTTTAAAAGCACTCAGCTTGAGGCTGATTTCAGCAATAATCATGGAGTGTTTGACAGGAAGTGGCTCCCCCTCATTATTGAGGAGCTGAGCAAGACCATCAACCACTTTCCAACTAACAAGGTCCCGGGACTAGACGGCATACCATCAGACGTCATCAAGTGGGCCGAGGATGCTGGATCCCAGGGTGGCTGTGGCTCAGTCGGTTGAGCGGGTTGTCCACTAATCCACTAACCGTGGGGTTGGCGGTTCGAATCCCGGCCCGGGTGATCCCATGCCAAAGTGTCCTTGGGCAAGACACTGAACCCTAAGTTGCCCCCAATGGCAAGCTAGCACCTTGCATGCAGCTCTGCTACCATTGGTGTGTGAGTGCGTCTCATTTGTAAGTCACATGTAAATGTAAAATTATATTTCTGTAAAGCTGCTTTGAGACAATGTCCATTGTAAAAAGCGCTATACAAATTGATTAATTATTAAAATTAATCCCCAGTATGACCAGCTGTCAGTACTAGGTAAGAGGAGCCATGCCTTGTGAAAGGACAGACTGCACTAGTCTCATAAAAATGTCACTGCGGCAATCATGAAGGAATTTTGTTATGTGTGAGGTATTCAGCAAGGTATTCACCCATGAGACTTGATGTTTGCAGATGATGTGGCCTTGGTATTTCATACCGAGGAACAGCTATAGAACCTCATGGACAGCTTCTCACTGGCATGTAAAGAATGTGAAAAAATGTAATGGGCCAGGGCATCGAATAACCATCAGCAATCTCCATAAAAATATCTGCGTACTGAAGACGGTGCGCAAATTTAGCTACCTTGGTGCCATATTTACAGACAACTTCTCAGTGGATAGGGAAATCAACAGATGGATCAGCTGCGCAGCCACAATCTTTGCCTGGCTAATGAAGAAAGTGCGAGAAAACACCAAGCTGACGGTCCACACCAAAGTCTACACTGCATGCGTCCTCAACATCTTTCTGTACAGTAGTGAGCCCTGTACTCTTCCACCTGTGGAGCCTACAACTCATCCTTGGCTTCAGGTGGTCTGATTGGGTCCTTACCCATACCGAACCTTCCAGCCTCTTCACACTCCTTCAACAAACAGCATTGACTCCAATGGCTTGGGCATTTTCATCTCATCCTAGATGGGAGAATTCCAAATGACCTGCTGTATGACATAACTAGCATCCAGCAAGAGAGCATAAGGACAACCCCCCCCCCCATCCACTCCAAAGATACTTGTAAGAGATTTGAAATTGCTGTACATGGACGTTGAGTAGTGGGAGGAGCTAGACAGCAGTCATACTTATGGAGGAAGAAGCTGTATGAGGGTCTACAAGGAATGGCCAAACTAAGGCACTCCGTGGTAGTACAGCCAGAGGATGATGCCTGCTGACCACAGCTTGTGCGCCAAAGACTGCTATACACTGTCCCAGCATCACCAGATACCGTGACATTTTCTGGTTTACAGTGACACCCATGGTCTGTGACTTTTCTTTATATACACGGTTTTAGTGATTGACTCGGCAACCAAGAAAACTTCAGTGATTGCATACTGCTCTGACGTATAGAAACAGAAGGTTATATAATTAACTTCCTTTTTCATCCACAATAATTCAGTACAGGGTTTTGATGATGAAAATTTAACTGAAAGGCAACTACGAGCTGAAAATGAGCTCTGATTGCTAATTGATTACTGTCAGCATTTTCCACAGACACTTTATTTGATAAATGACAGCCTTACTTCCTGATTTTCACTTGCAGTTCAAAAGACTCAGTGGAGTTCATGTTTGTCTTACATTATGATTTATTTTTCTTTGGGCACTGGAACCTGAAATCATCATGGAATAGTCCTTAAAATTCCACTCCTACATTACAGCATGTTCATTTATGATTGTCTGTAAACTTTCACTATAAAAGTCTTTATATATATATATTAGTATAGAAAACTATCACTTTGTTTACGAGGCTTATTGTTATGCCAAGTGTGATTTCAAGAGAGACAAAAAACATCCTCACAAAGTTTTGACTTTTCAGAACTTTCCTAATTACGGGTAATTATCTCCTGTGAGGTAACACCTTCCTTTCCATGCAGTGGCGTGTTTAAAATCTTAATGGCGCTGCACATGTAACACCCACGTCCTCAGTGTTTCACTTCTGAACACCTGTAGCCAATTGTCTCATTACCTCCCTGTGTGTGTGTGTGTACAGTATCTCACAAAAGTAAGTACACCCCTCACATTTGTGCTCATAACAATTTTTATTGATTCTCATACACTTTTCAGAGTATAACAAAATATATCAATACAGAATCAACATTTTTTTTTTTTTTTACACATGATTCATTTTCATGCCCTACCCCAACCCCATCACCTCGGCACATGATGGCTACACTAACTATTGCTGGTTGTATAAATATTATAAAACC
>JAFFST010046628.1:189308-205969 GCA_022414735.1 Noturus placidus | reverse complement strand
CATGTTATAGGCACAAATGGTCGTTTTCCTGAATTCAGCGGCGGCAACATCTGATTTTTTTCAAACCATGACACATGGTGTCTCTCTGTGTGCTTTCACAATCTTCTACAGTATCTTCTTGCATTGTATTCTTTGCCCCTATGTTTGTCTGTTTTCTTCTTCTTTTTTATGGGGGGGGGATCCTGTCATCCTGTCATCTTTGCTAAAAGTGCCACTCTGATCAATGGCACAAACACTTAACACATTACAGCCTCCTCCAAAGATTTGTTCAGGTAGCTCTCAGCTTTCAAACTGAGTGTCTAATTGCTGTAATATGTTCTCCTTTCATTTAATCTGTAAACATTGCTGTTTTCAATGTCTCTGGCACCTGCCCTGTTCTCCAGCCTCGTCTCTGGCGCAGGACTCCCCTCATCATCCTCAAATACACTGCTCTGCCCAAGATGCACGTAGTTCAGTGTGGTATAAATCAATGTGGGCTGGTCCACACCGGGACTAACCCCCCTCCTGCCTGCCACATCTCACCATGCTACCGTATTAGGAAAATAATGCCATTGATCCAGCAGGACGTCAGGCTGAGCATTAAATTAGAAAAGCGGCAAGTTGGGCCCGCCAGGTTTCCCCTCCTCGCTCGGTTTAGGAGACATGGCTATGAAGGGAGACTTTCCCGCTGCCCTAGATGATGACAGGAAGAGCACATGATGTCCCGATGGATGATGGAGACGGGGTCCTGCTCGGTCTGCGTCCATTATATGAGCAGGATAGGGGAACGGGTCGATCAGAGGCAGAGCAGCAGGGAGAAGATGGTGTGTGTCCCAAAAACAGTGTGATCCCACTATAGCCATGCTATTGGGAGGAAGATACAGAGCGTGGCTCTGACGACACGGACAGATGAAGAGCTGAGATTGATTGATTGAGAGATATTGGAAGAAATTTTATGAAGCAGATTTAAAACAACGTCTTTACTGAGAACATCTACTAGATAGAAACACTGACTATTTTATACCCTTCATATTAATAACTGTATGTTGTTGTTGTTGTTGTTCAGAGTGTTCATCTTGTCCTGTATTAAAACTGAGCAGGAGAGATGCATGATGGCCCAGTTCTCTGCGTCCTTGAGAGGCGTATGTCAGCGCCAGGGGCTGGTAACTTGTGTGTGTGTGTGAGGGTCCTGTGGAGCTCAGCATGTGCTCTGTGCCCAAGTTCGCTCCACCCAGACGCTCGTCCCCTACCCGCTTCTGGAGAAGAGCCAGGATCTGGAGGGACCGCTGTCACCAGAGGGAGGGAGAGGGTGCGTGTTAAGGTTGAAGAGGACTTCCGAGAGTGTAATGTCTTCAGAAAGCTGTGCTAAAGGCATTGAAGCTATATACATATGCCATATACAATGATGTTTCTGTAATAGAATTATAAATAATTGCTGCAACTCTTAAGTGTAACTATCATTCTTGCCACCTGAACGCTCTCCCGAGAACCAAATTCCTGCCATTAACACATCAGAGGAAGCATTTCATCTTGTACGTGTGTGTTGTCCGTAATCTCCGTCGTGCCCTGCACGTTTCCGACTGGCTCTCAGTGTGCCGTTTGTGTGTTTGCTATAATTGGTATGGATATTCGCCAAGAGCGAAGATAAAGATCCATCTGAGATCCTTTTGTCCTTGAATGGCGCAATGTGGGAATTCGCTAGCCCTTTTCCCTCCTTTATTCCGTAGCTCAGCGTGGGGAATTGGTGGGATGAGACACTATTCCCTAAATAGCCCGTGGCAAAAGGTAGCCTGATTAGCATGCTGTCTGCTAGGCATTCCTCCAGGCCACGAGCGCTAGCTATCACTTACTAACTATTTGTATTTGTAGTTGTGTGTGTGTGTGTGTGTGTGTGGTGTTATAATTAGAATGAGCACAGGAAGCGTGTTTGCTTTTGATCAGCTGCCAGCCTCGCGCAGTGCCGCCGTGCCACAGCCCTCACTGCTCCCAGTGGATCATGGAAAACAGCGTGGACTATTCTAGAAAGAGCCTGAGAGCATTGCACTTGCTCAAGGTCGAACAACAGAATGGAAGGGGTGATATCACGGACTATATCAAATAAAAATGGAGGTGAATTTTTTATTGATTTTTTTTTTTCTCAATAATAAGTGACCAGATTCTATAGTAACAATGTCCAGAGGGACTTGTATGCACAATGTGCCATAAAAAAAAGTGCTGTTATTTAACAAAGACGTATAGCCATTGGTTTGGAGAAGCTTTTTGTATGGAGATTTTACACACTTATGGAAGGCGTCTCCACTGTTATAACATTTTATTTTTTTTCTTCTTCAGGAAAAAGTTCTCAGGACCCTGAACCTGGAACTGAAATGGATTTAACTGTGATTATAGGTCATGAATCTGCACAACATAGCCCATAATATTGAAATGGTAAAAAAATAAAAATCGGGTCGGAAGTTTACTTTCACTCATCATGGACATGATTGTTATGGCAATATTGAGCTTTCAATAATTCCTTTGAACTTTTCATTATCTGTGGTGGAATGATTGTACAACATACGTCTTTAATAAATAAATAAATAAACAGGAATTTGGTTCACAAGTTTTTTGGGGGGTTTTCTGTCATCAACACATGGCCAAAATTATACACACAAGGTCAAAAATAAACATAAAAACACTTAGATTATTAATTCAGTAGTGCTGAAAGTTGTAAAATGTCCTTTAATTTGCCAACACCAAGACCTCTTAATTCCTGTTAGTGATCATGATTGACTACAGCTTGCAGAGTCTCTGTGCCAACATATAAAGGGTTTGTTTGACGACACTCATTGGATTGACCAACACACTGTACTATGGGAAAGTCCAAGGAGCACAGTGCAGATCCGAGCATGGTGGATTTGCTCGAGTCAGGAAATGTCTCTTGGAGCCATTTCTAAACAATTGCAGATTCCAAGATTATCAGTTCAAACAATTGCACGTAAGTACTTGGGAAGTGTAGCCACTTTGCTAAGGTCTGGAAGAAGACCTAAACTGTCGCCCACAGCTGAGGGGAAATTGGTTGTGATGGTAAGGAAAAACCCAGGAACCACCAAGGCACAGGCCTTCCATGAACTGGAAGCTGCTGGAACATCAGTGTCACTGTCTACAGTCAAGTGAGTTTTACATCACCATGGACCCAAAAGCTGCCATCCATGAAAGAAGCCCTTACTCCGAAAATCGACACCTTCAAACCTTTGTGTAAAGTTTCTGGCTGACCATATAAACAAAGAAAACGCCTTCTGGAGGAAAGTTTTATGGTCAGATGAGACAAAGATTGAGTTGTTTGGCCACAGAGACCAGATGTATGTTTGGAGGAGTAATGGTGCAGAACACTGTACCAACCATTATGCTCTGGGGCTGTTTTGCTGCCAGTGGAACTGGTGCATTCTCAAAGTGTATGGAATAATGAAGAAGGAGGACTACCTGAGAATTATTCAGCATTATTTCAAACCATCAGAAATGTGGACACAATTGGGTGTTCTAACAGGACAATGACCCCAAACACACATCAAAGCTTGTTGTGGAATGGTTAAAGCAGGCTAACATTAAGCTTTTGGAATGGTCTTCACAAGGTCTTGATCTTAATCCTATTGAAAATTTGTGGACTGTGCTTAATAGTCAAGCCAAGGCCAGGAAACCAACCCATGTTATTGAACGTTACCAATTCTGCCTAGAAGAACCACCAAGAAAAGTTCAAAGAAACTACTGAAAGCCCAATATTACCATGACATTCATATCCATGATGAGTGTACGTAAACTTCCGACCACAAGGCACTGTATACATTGGAATGCAACATCAGGTCTGAAGGATTACAGTGTATTATATAGAAATATCTGGGTTGTGTTTTGTATTACATTATACATACCCACCTGGATGTCAAACCTTATGGCTACCGAGCCCTGAGACTGCTCACATTTAAACACATCCACTTCCTGTCCATCAAACTACACATCTATCTACCAGAGTGTTGTGCTGAATGGTTCATGATGCTGCAGGATGTAATATTTAACCAACTACAACAGCAGCATCCACGAGATCCTTCACCGTTTCTGTTCCCTGCTTGCAAAGGTACGTTTTTTAGCCGTGTCATTTTTCATGTGCCTAGACATCAGTGACGGGCACTGAGTAGGGATTTAACCTGCATGCCGAGCAGCCAGACTTCGTTCCTTTCCCCCACTAGACATCTGTGTACATTCCTACACGTGGAAATGAGAGATGTGCTCTAATGATGTCTGGCTGTGGCTGTGTGCTTTCCATTTCTCTTCATCAAGTGCTTGGCATTCTGCTTGCTCAGCACTTTAAGGGGGAGGGGTGTAAACTCTTAGGGGAATCATAAGAGTTTGATGTGGTCTCGTTGCCAAAATGTCAACGATGCTGGGGAAGAGGGGGGGGGGGGGCTCCTTGGCTCAATATTTAAGTAAGCTCTCCAGGGTTGAATATTTTTTTAAAGCGACATTGGTCCACAAATTTATATTTTAATATGCAAGTCTTTCAGTGTGACAGTTTGGAGATGCGCTGCAAACAATCCACAGGAAATTATGCCGGAGTCACTGATGAATTAGCAGTTTTGTCGTTCACTTCATAATTTTCATAAGCAGTCGATGTTGAACCATCTAATGAATCTCTGATACATATCGAGAGCATTTCCACTGCAAGAACATTTTAAGAACTTTACTAAGAACCATAGCCATAGACTTGAGGAACAATTCCTCTGGAGGAGCCGCATTCAATTTTAGCTCCTGGGCTGTAGCTCCAAAACCCTTTCAGGGGCGGGTCATGATATTAGTCTAAAATGTTTTACTGTATACAGTCCGCTCCAAAAGTATTGGGACAGCAAGGCCAATTCTTTTGTTTTTGCTATACGTTGGATTTGAGATCAAACATGAGACAATAGATCAAAATTTCAGGTTTCATTTCCTGATATTTACATCTAGATTTGTTAAACAACTTAGAACATGGCACCTTTAGTGGCAGACTACCCAATTTCTAAATGAGCAAAAGTATAGGGACATCCATCCATCCATCCATCCAGGAACCTGGAGCCTATCCCAGGGAGCATGGGGCACAAGGCGGAGTACACCCTGGACAGGGTGCCAGTCCATCGCAGGGCACAATCACATACACACTCACACACACATTCATACACTACGGACACTATAGACATGCCAATCAGCCTACCAAGCATGTCTTTGTACTGGTATAGGGACATATTTACATTTATGGCATTTGGCTGACGTACTTATCCAGAGCGACTTATGTTTATCTCATTTATACAGCTGAGAAGCTGAAGGTTAAGGTCCTTGTGCAAGGGCAGCTTGGCGGTGCTGGGGTTTGGACTCATGACATTCCGAGTATTTTCTGATATTTAGATGCATGAACCCAGCGAGCCACTGACATCACAAAAATATATATATTTTGTGATGCTTTTCCTGGCTTTTCCTGTAGTTTCGTTTAGTTGTTGTTTCTTTTGGGGTTTCTCCCGTCAGTCTCCTCTTCAGGAGGTGAAATGCATGCTCAATTCAGTTAAGGTCTGGTGATAGGCTTGGGCAGTCTGAAACCTTCCACTTTTCCCCCCTGATGAAGTCCTTTGTTGAGTTGTATGTTTTGGGTCTTTTGTCTTGCATGATTAAGTTCCTCCGAATTCCATTGGATGCATTTCTCTGTAAAGTGGAAGACAGGTTGTTTCTGTAGACTTCAGAATGCTTTCTGCTGCTACCCATCCATCCACCTACCCACCCATCCACCCATCCATCTGTCCATCCATCCATCTCTAACCCTACAGCAGAGGTTTTTTCCTTTTAGAAAAGGTTTCCCTTTTATTAACTCTCCAAACTATCCAAAGAAGGTGCCCTTATTTCATATTTTTGGACACCATGTTAGATTCCCTTCCAGTCCATCTTTATGATGAACACAGTGAATAAAACAATCAGTTTCTATCACATCTGTGGCACCAACCAATATCTATCAGTTAAAACGTTATTTAGGAAACCAACTATTTGTTCTTTTGTTCGCTCTAAAGAAACGCCCTCTAAAGAAATGGCTACTAAAATCAGTCTATTAACACTAAGTTCTTTATTTATTTATTTATTTATTTGTTTATTTATTTATTATGTTAAAGGGAAAAAATCTCACTAAAGTTCATTTATTTGAAATAGAAGTGCAAACTTGACTTTGTGTGTAAGAACAATTTTACACACATATTAATTTTACACACACATATATATATAAGATACCTAATATATAAAATAGCATAGTACCAAAATCTCCTGCCAATTTCAAGGTCCTAATGGGACCTCAGTGTGTTTCATAATGGCGAGCAACCCAACGGTATCTAACGGCGCCCAGTGGTTGATTTCCATTGTTAGCTTAATGGCATTAATAACACGGTGCAGACTTAGCGCTCACATTAATGATGATGGAATCCTCGTTAATCTATCATCCCACACTGCAAGCTGCCCCGGACGAGAGAACGCATCACTCGAGGATTGCCATGATGAGTTCTTTCCACCTGGGCACTGCAAACACCTGCCAAAATATTGGCAATTAGAGGCTAATTAGTTGCGAGTGTTTTCTGAATAAAAAGCAAAGGAGCATTTTTTTTTGTTTTTTTTTTCTCCCTGTGCCCGCATGCTGTCTGCTGCTATTGCACCCCTCAGGTGATTCTCATCCTTAGAACAGAACCAGTGCTCCGGATCAACATATGCAAATGATTTATTAATTACTCTTCAACATAATGGCCACATTTCAGACATCGAGGCCCATCTTGCCTCATCACGCACCCTCTTGGAACCAGACCCGAGCTGCAAAAGCCTGTGTGTGCACTTTTCTTAGATATTTCATTAAAAATAAATTTAAAAAAATCATCAAATAATGCCAACCGAAATGGACTTATTCATTAACACATTCATACGCAAAGCAGTTACCGGTACCACCTCATCCCTCAGCAATTTGTCAATGTAGGCAATGTAAAAAAAAAAAAAATGAGTACTTTTTACCCATTTTTAGTTGCATTTAATGGTGTGGAACTTCCATGAAACAAGTTAGTTCATGTTATCACTTGTTCATGTTATCGCAGCTTCAAACCCTTGCCAGCCTCTCTTTGTTTCTCTCTCTTAAAGTTAATAAATAAAAAAAACAGTTTGTCATTTTACTAAGAAACCCAAAAGGTTTCTTTCCAATGTAGGAAAACGTAGTTACAGCTTATCCTCTGATTGCTACAAAGCGTGGAAACGTTCTAAAATAAACATCATCACGTGTTTGTTTTTATTATGGTTCTAGTCCTATCTCTGGCCCGTGTCCGGTCATTGGTGTATTACCTCACTGTGTTCACCTGTTCAGTGTTCCACGCTAGCTTTCCTATTTACACCCTGTCATTTTATAAGCGCGCTTCTGAAACCTTCAGTCCAAGCCTTCTTACCTAATGCCTTATTATATAGTTTTGTGTTACTTTCGTTTTGATCTGCATGCAATTTTTTTTTTCTTAGTTTATTGTTATCTACCTGTCTATTGCACCTCAATATAAAGTGTAATTATGATTTTTAATTTTTTTTTGCTCTAATAAAGTTTACACATTTGCCTTCACTCACCACACGTTACACATATGTTAAGATCAATGGATCGCTCATCTTGTAACCTCTTCCGCACGATGCTACACCGTAAAACTGGATAGTTCTTAGTATTTAACTCCAAAAATTTGAGGAAATTATCTACAATTTTTTAATTGATAAATCAATTTCTTTAAGCCAAATACACTTAAATATGACACAAATTTAACGGTGGCTTAGTGGTTAGCACGTCCGCCTCACACCTCCAGGGTTCGGGTTTCTAGTCCCGCTGGGGCCATGTGTGTGTGGAGTTAGCATGTTCTCCCCGTGTGTCGGGGGTTTCCTCCAGGTACTCCGGTCTCCTCCCCCAGTCCAAACACATGCATGTTAGGCTGATTGGCGTGTCCAAAGTATCCGTGGTGTGTGAGTGTGTATGTGATTGTGCCCTGCGATGGACTGGCACCCTGTCCAGGGTGTACCCCACCTTGTGCCCGATGCCTCCTGGGATAGGCTCCAGGTTCCCCGTGACCCTGTGGCTGCTGTGGGCGGCTGTGCCTCAGTCGTTAGAGTGGGTTGTCCACTAATCGTAGGGTTGACGGTTTGATTCCCGGCCCATATGACTCCACATGCCGAAGTGTCCTTGGGCAAGACACTGAACCCTAAGTTGCCCCCTATGGCAAGCTAGCACCTTGCATGCAGCTCTGCTACCATTGGTGTGTGAGTGTGTGTGTGAATGGGTGAATGAGACACAATGTAAAGCGCTTTGGATAAAAGCGCTATATAAGTGCACCATTTACCAATTACCCTGATAAAGGAGTAAGCGGTAGAGGATAACACAAATTTAACTCAAACTTTGTAATTTAAAATGAATATTTTTATATTCAAGTCTTTTTGGCTTAAAGAAATTGATTCATCAACTTAAACATTTTGAGGTAATTACTTTCCTATGTTTTTTTGAGTTAAATGAACTGATCCGGTTTTACGGTGTATATGAAAATACACTGGTTTGTTTTGTCACACGTAATCAATTAAAAAGCATCTCCTGAAGATTTAAGTCTAACATTCACATTTCATCTTGATCTTGATGCCATAAATACAAAAGATCTCTGCATTAAATGAACTCTAGAAAGGTCAGAACTGCTCCAAGTGGAAGCTCAAGAGAAAAAAAAAAATCACAAGAATCACAGGTTCTTTAAATAAAAGTAGTTCTTAGCAGGAAAACTTAACGTCGTACTTCTAATTGGCTCGCTCCCTTTTAGTAAATGCAGAGCTAATTTTTGAACAGTAATGACACTGTTTCCTCAATCTGTTAATTGTTGTATTTTGGATGCGCCAGCCAATCTCAAAATGCTGAAGTGCAATCTGAGTTCGTGAGCTGTGAATCCCAATCTGGACATGTTTTAAAGACAAGCTGCGTGAATATTTACATTCATACAGTATGCATGCATGGAAGTGTCAACACAATAAGCCTGCTTTGGAAGAGAAATCACACAGATGAACACTTTTCTGACATTTCTTTTGTCTCTGATGCGTAAGTCACACTTAGCTGCCATGGAAAATGAGATGACACCTCAGTTTAAGAGGGGTCCGGGGGGGGGGGGGGGGGTACTGTGCAAGACTATGATTGAAAACATTATACATACAACTTTTATGTTCATGGAAAAAGCTTGATATTCTCATGAAGTTTGGTTGTTTCACCTTCAGGCTAGAAGACTCAGAGTATGAGCTTAGTGTGTTTTATTTTCCCATGTGCAGAAAGTTTTTTTTTATAATCTATATACAATCTTTTTGTTCATGTTAATTTACCTCGTGTGTCTGTTTACAGGGACTCCCACAACGTGTGCGTGTGTGTGTGCTGGAGATGCTTTTTCTCCCAGATGGGACTCATATCAGTGTTGTACCACTCCATCATCAGCTGTTACACTGCCCTGTGCCCTGAGTTAATTATAGGTTTGTTTCTGAACATGTAGAACCCATTATGCAACACTAAATTAATCTAATGATGCAGTAATAAAACAAAAACACACACACACATACGCAGAACCATTCGCCATACATAACAGATTCACTCATTACATGTTTGTGATGCCATGTCCCATTTGCATGGGTTATTAAAGTGGACTAATGGCACTGCGCTCCGGCGCTTCCAAGTTTAATGGTCAATCATTAGTGCTCATCGCCAAGCGTTGCAGGAACAGTTCAGGTCAGTTGGATGGCTTACTAATGAGAAAACGTGATGAAATCAGAAATAAATTTCAATGCAACAGCTATATCTCTGGCTGTTCCAAAACCCCCGACACTGGAGACTCCTTCCAACAATGGTACATTAAAAGAAGCAAAATCAAGAATTAAACAGCACTGTGGCGTATACAGTGGTGCTCAAAAGTTTGCGAACCCTTTAGAATTGTCTAAATATCTACCTGAAACATCGTTAGATTTTCACACAAGTCCTAATAGATGATAAAGGGAACCCAGTTAAACAAAGGAGACAAAAATATTATACTTGGGCATTTGTTTATTGAGGAAAATGATCCAATATTACATATTTGTGAGTAGCAAAAGTATTTGAACCTCTAGCATTAGCAGTTAAATTGAAGGTGAAATTAGAGTCAGGTGATTTCAATGAATGGGATGACGATCAGGTGTGAGTGAGCGCTGTGTTTTAATTAAAGAACAGGGATCTGTCAGAGTCTGATCTTCCTCCACAACACATGTTTGATCGTTGAGATTTCTGAGGAGCTCAGAAAAAGAGTTGTTGATGCACATCAGGCTGGAAAAGGTTACGAAACCATCTTTAAAGAGTTTGGACTCCACCAATCCACAGTCAGATAGATTGTGTACAGATGGAGGGAATTCAAGACCGTTGTTAATCTCACAAGGAGTGGAGACCAACAAACCACTCCAAGAGCAAGACGTGTAATAGTCCGCAAGGTCACAAAGGAACCTGTGTAACTTCTAAGCAACTAAAGTCCTCTCTCACATTGGCTAATGTTAATGTTCATGAGTCCACCATCAGGAGAACACTGAACAACAATGGTGTGCATGGCAGGGTTGCAAGGAGAAAGCCACTGCTCTCCATTAAGAACATTGCTGCCCTTCTGATGTTTGCTAAAGATCACGTGGACAAGCCAGAAGGCTGTTGGTAAAATGTTTTGTGGATAGATGAGACCAAAATAGAATGTTTGGTTTCAGTAACAAGGACTATGTTATCTCATAGCCATTATCCCATGTGTGAAACATGGTGGTGGTAGTATCATGGTTTGGGCCTGTTTTGCTGCATCTGGACCAGGAAAACTTGTCATCATCAATGGAACAATGAATTCTGAATTTTACCAGTGAATGTCTGTCAGAATGGATTTCTGTCCATAAACTGAATCTCAAGAGAAAGTGGGTCATGCAGGAAGACATCGACCCTAACCACACAAGTCATTCTACCAAATAATAGTTAAAGAAGAATCAAGTTAATATTTTGGAATGGCAAAGTCCTGAAGTTAATCCAATAGAAATGTTGTGGAAGGACCTGAAGCAAGCAGTTCATGTAAGGAAACCAACCAACATCCCAGAGTTGAAGCTGTTCTGTACTGAGGAACGGGTTAAAACTGCTCCAAGCCGATGTGCAGGACTGATCAACACTTACCAGAGATATCTAGTTACAGTTATTGCAGCACAAGGGGGTCACACCAGATACTGAAAACAAAGGATCACATACTTTTGCCACTCGCAGGTATGTTATATTGGACAATTTTCCTCAATAAGTAAATGACAAGTATAATATTTTCATCTCGTTTGTTTAATCGGGTCCTCGTTGTCTACTTTTAAGACTATAGAAAATGATGATGTTTCAGGTCATATTTATGCAGATATATAGAATATTCTAAAGGGGTCGTAATCTTTCAAGCACTACTGTATGTCATATATGTGTATGGGTTATGCTTTATGCTGTATATTATTGCATGCATACTAAATAATCTTTAGGAGCTGAAGTGTCAAGTGTATATTTATCACATGTTGAATTTCTACCATCTGTCCTGTAGGTCCAATGGCATGTTTGAAGCCCCACATCATGTATGCAGACATAACCGTCAACATGCCAGCATCTCTTCTTCCATTGCCACATGTCACCTTCTTAGGATGTCTGTGTGAAACTGAGTATTGGGAGAAGGACCTGATTCTATCAAGCCATGTTGACTTGTGGGACTCCCTCGACTATGCAGCAATGACTGCATTTGTTACACAGTCGGGTTTTTGCCATTTTTTTAGATACGCACATAAAAGCCAAAGTCTACACAACCACTAGATATGCTGGTGTATACATCAGTAACTAATATTCAAGTGTTTGGTGATATACTGATCCCAGCAGGATACATAAAAACTGTCCTAATCCTCATCAAGTTGTTCAGTTTGTGTGCAAGGTCCATGATCAGGTAGAGCAGAAAGGCTTGCAGACAAAACTGGAAACACCGCATTGAGTTGTGATCCAGTGGAACAGGACAAATTGATTCTATGTGGGCTTGTAATGTATTCAGGCCAAGCCAACTATCAATGTTGCTCCAAATGTTGTCTTGTGAGTTTCAGTGCATGCAAACAAGCCTTTATAGAGTTTCACAATGTGCATTATGGCAGACGATACACAAAATTAACTGAATTTGAGTAGCCATGCTGTGAAATTAGCTGGCCTTAAACACTATGGAAGAATCCTGGTGATCCTGGTCATCTTAAGGTTCTTGGCAAATTGTTCCAGAATTCTAAGAATTCAGGGCGGCTGTGGCTCAGTCGGTAGAGCGGGTTGTCCACTAATTCACTAATCGTAGGGTTGGCGGTTCGAATCCCGGCCCGGGTGATCCCATGCCGAAGTGTCCTTGGGCAAGACACTGAACCCTAAGTTGCCCCGATGGCAAGCTAGCACCTTGCATGCAGCTCTGCTACCATTGGTGTGTGTGTGTCTCATTTGTAAGTCGCTTTGGATAAAAGCGTCTGCTAAATGAATAAATGTAAATATAATGTAAGAAAATTGCTTCCACTAGTCAGAAGAGACATTGAATGGTACTCTAAACCAGGCCAACCATCAGCAGTCGTTGATTGCACCAGGAGCACACTATCTATCCATCATCCATGATGATCTATCAATCAATATAAGCAGCCATAGAAAGGTGAAAGGTGGCCACCTGGTCTACACTGACTGTCCAAACAATGTACTTGGTCAACATTTGTAGCATCGTGACGTGGCAACAGATCCTTGCCCACTTTCCTGAAGGCATGCCAAATATGTGGCGGCTTAGTGGTTAAGGCTTATCGACAGCCCAGTATCAACAGGTTGCAATGGTCATTGAACAAGACCTTTAACCTTCAACTGCTCAGTTGTACTCGATTTCAATTGCCTTTTTGATAAAAGCATCAGCCAATGAGCAATTGTAAAGGCAATGTAATGTAGACTGCAATTTAGAAGTAAACAAGAAGCTCGACTAAAGATGATGTTTAATTCTGTTTGATTGATATCTGGTAAACCTCTATCTCTAGGTTAGGAAACTGGACAGCAGACATTTTGATCTAATCTTTATTCAGCAGTTGGTGGGCAGAACACAGCTCTGAATCTTCAGAGAAATCATAAAGACCAGTAGTTTACAGTCAACAGATGCTGTGTATGGTAGACCCTTTAGAGGACAGAAGTTTTAAGGCTGAACAACTCATGGTCAGTGAGATGCACTGGGCTTCTACTGACCAAAGTGGAATCACTGGCTGAAGAAGGCCATAGAACAGCCATGAGGGCAATAGGTGAATCCAGGCATGAATGTGCTAGCAAAACTTGACTGGTATCATAAAGTTCCTTGATCATGTCGTCTGACCAATTAATCAAGTATTTAGGATCCGTGGCTCTGAGGGCTCCATAGAGTCCAGAAGGAGATAGATTTTGTCTCAGGAAAGATCTCACAACAAGTACATAATCTATGTAGACAGGAAGAAATTCAAGGAGTAGAATAAAGATCAGGTTCTCATGGTCATAATACCAAATTGCATTAAGAAAAAAAAAAAAAAGAGTGCATATACATTATGATTAAAAAAATAAGGGGGGTAATGACTCTCGTCTTAATATCATTCTTACGGTGGTGCCCAGTGGTGAGGTCCATAATCTGAAAAATTATTTGTAGCACAGAAAGATTGGCCTGAAAAGTCTTGCATGGCATCAATGGGATGGGAGGAAGGGAGGGGTCATACAAGGCTATTTGAGAAAATGACTATGCCAAGCTTTCCCATGTTGGAAAACTCAGAGCTCACAGTGACAAGCTTCTCTGAGATGCATGGACCGGAAGACTAATTATGACAATGTATTGGTCCACCCCATGGTGTGGTGAAATCACCAAGCAGCCAGGTGAACTCTCAAGCAGCAGCAGGTGCTCTAGAAAGTGGTGCCATGAGAAAGCCAAGGTATGTACAGGAAGATGTCTTACATCGAGGATACAGTGATTCTGAATGTAGTCCATACACACATCGTGCCACCATAGGTGCTTTTCATACGTTTGTATCTTGTTGCCATTGATGACCTCAAGCAGAGGGCTGTGGCACTCCCCCTGAACATTCATTGATGATGCAGACAATACACTCACCTGCTTGCTGGTGCTTCAAAGTAAATGTCACCTTTAGTGGAAGTTTTTTGAGCAGATGTACTGCACCAGCTGCTGTGGAACCGCAGAGTGATGTGACCATTTAGTCATGTCATTAGTGCTGATTTATCACAGTTTGAACCATACAGCTTGTTTCTCTCAAAGCTCTGGTTACTTCAAAGCTGCTATGATGGTCAAGATGTCAAAGCAAAACATCATAGAGAGCTGGAGATTGGAGGTTGTGGAGAGATTCATATGTGCAAGCTGTTTTGTATCTGTGCAGGAACATAATAGGTGAGCTGCAGAACCTGCATGGAATCAATGTGCAATGTTACATAGCTTTAAAAATAAAAAAATAAAAGCTGTAAGTATGCCGCGTATGAATTATGCAACCCATGTCAGTGCCAGTATATCCACCACTAAAACCTCACACTCTGCCTTTCTCCTTTTCTACATGCTTCCTGTAGGCTTTCACTCCATGTCACACCACGGTTTCTTTCCCTCTGCCTTTTTTCTGTCTTTTAATTTCTGTGATATAGCTGGTGTGTGTTTCCTCCATATTTCCTATGGGAAATTAAAACCAGGATTATGGATCTCTGGAGGATTTGACTAGAGATGAGATTCGTAGAGGACGAGGAGCACTGGAGCATTAGGTGGGAGCGTCGGAGGTGTGTGAAGTTATGCATTTGCTTAGTTGACTTTAAAGTGATCTGCTGAACCATAACCTTTAATTCCTGTGGTAAAATCTTTGACAAGCTTGTACAGCTTTATGGCTACAGCTGGTCCTCAAGAGCAGCGATGGATAAAGCTCAGTCTCTGCTGCTTGTGGAAATGTCCGGACATATACGAAAGTCTTGACAAACGTTTTCCACTTATTTCAATCAACAGAGAGGGTTTGTCCAGATTTTGCTACTTTAGATTTATGTTGGAGCTACAATTATTGACCAAAAATATGTGTAATTTTGCATAAAAGTTTCTAAGGGTGCATCGAAAAAGGGTCAAAGCCCAGCGTGAAATGTTTTTGTGGTTTCGACCAGTGTAAACAGAGAAAGTAACGCCGTATGTGTAAATGTTGTAAACTAGTTATTTACATACATGTATGCATATATATATATGTATGTGTATATATATATGTATGTGTGTATATATATATATATATATATATATATATATATGTGTGTGTGTGTATATGTGTGTGTATATATATATATGTGTATATATGTGTGTGTATGTTTATGTTTTATGCATAGTTATTTTACAATTTCTACATCTTTTCAAAAGCAAAGGTTTCTTCATATTTTTCTGGTACATTTTTATGAGTGTTTTCATTCCTACATGGCTCTCAATCACTGTTTTTTTATTATTATTATTATTTATTTTTAAACTTCTTATTCTTATTTTTTTCATTTTCAGTTAATTAATTAAGCAAAAAAAAAAAACAACAACACAGAATTTCAGCTTGATGTGGATTAATAGATGTAAAAGCATCCTAAATAAGTTTCCTTGGCTGTAATTTCTTTTAGTATGCCAAATACGAGTATGTCTCAAAGCCAAATTATAGCATACTGAATGTCGAATCAGTATGCTATACTGAAACTGAATAAACGGAGACTTAAAGCAAGCCATTACATGTCCAGTGTGTGTTGAGGTGCCACCAGTTTGATGTCTGAGTGCTACAGTGCAGATGAATCACCTCCAGACATGACTACAGTACTGGAGACGCCTGTAATCCAGGCTAAGTGCAGCCTAATGTCATTTCATTAGCTTAATGAAATCAAGGGTCACTGCAGATTTCCGTCAGCACTTTTCTGCTTTTACTTCCTGTAGTCTCTGCTGGATGGATCACACTCAGCTGGCACGGAACCGAGTTGCAGTGCTGATATCAAACGAGACACGTGCTTTGCTGTTTTTTAAATACGACAGACAGCCTGGGTGGCATCATGAGAAAATATAACGATAAAAAAAATATGTTTAAGAGTGCTTTAAATTAACACAAGAAACATTCATTAAAATAAATAAATAAATAACAATTAAAAGTAAAAAAAAAATAAAATAAAAAAAATCAAGCAGAATGAATACAAAAAATACCTCAGAAATAAAAAAAGAAAACATTAAAAAAAATTTTTTTATTAAAATGGTAATAAATATGAATGCAATATTTATAACAAGCAAACAAAGATTGGAAAAAAAAAATAATAAAATAAAACTAATTATTAAATATTTTTTGAAACATAATATCAAGCATAAAATCAAAAGAATTTTTATAAACAGTTTTGATGTTAACGACTGGACCAAACAATCTGTTGCGGATGCGATAAAGACTCCAGATGTCAAGAACATTCGATTCAACATTCAAGAACTTCAAATAACATTGATTGAGATGTGTGTGTGTGTGTGTGTGTGTGTGTCTGTGTGTGTGTGTTTTAGAGAGAGTGTGAGCGAGATAGGCTGAAAAGGGGCGATGCCGGATGTCGTCTGGCGAGCAGAACTCCTTTTGGAAAT
>JAFFST010046628.1:170148-184830 GCA_022414735.1 Noturus placidus | reverse complement strand
ATAAGATTATTTGATGTTATTTAACATATTCCTAAGAATATTTTACTGAATTTTGTGTATTAATCTTGGGATTTTGCGAAAGCACTGATAGCAACAGAGTAATGAATGCTTCTAAGATATTAATTTAAGCGCTATGCATTGACACTTTCAAATATTTGTGCAAATTGATTATCCATTCAAAAAGGCTCCATGTGCAAAAATCAAGCTGTTTATATGGTTTAATGTTTTCAGTGTCTGAGACGTCGTGTTAAGCTGATACCCCCCCCCCCCACCCTGCCCACCCCTGCCCACCTCCTGTTTCAACCCCCTCATGCTTTTGTATTTTATATCTCTCACTCTGCTTTGAGGCATTGCTGTAACCCCTGCATGTCTCCACTTCATCCTGAGTGGCTGCTTGTGGCCGGAGCTCTGTCAGTAAGCTGCACTGATGTGAACAAGCTGCTTTTCTAATGAGGGTCTTGTCACGGCTAAGGGCGTGCACTCTGGTTTCATCCAGATCTCCACATGCTGCATCACAACAACTGCGGTTATGTGCTCTGACTGAATCTTTTTATTTCACTGTGCTTAAGCGTTATGTTTCATTTGACAAACTTCTGTTAAAATCAGTGAAACAAAATAAGAACTAAACAAAAGACATAGTCTTTCTAATAATAAACAAATCATTATAAAAAAAGAAAGAAGTCAATAAATAACGAAAAGGAATGTTTAAATATGAAATATTCAAGAAAGTAATTTTTTTAAATCTTTAAAAAAATTATTTATATATATAAATCATTCCTTTATTATTTGTTTATATACTATTAACCATTTAAAAAATTGGAATACATAATGTTTTTATTTTTGATATATTAAAAAAAATAGTGGTGAAACGTGAAATTCTGGTCATTTAAAAAAAATGTAAATACACTTCAATATAAACAAACAAATAAACATTTTAAAAAATCACTTTTAAAAAACAAATACACTTTAAAATATTGTGAATATAAACAAATAACCAAATAAATGAATAAATATATTACATAAATATGTAAAGATTTTTTATTATTATTATTTATTTAAAAAGTGTTTCAAGTATATTATTATTATTATTATTATTATTATTATTATTATTATTATTATTATTATTAATACTAATAATAATAATAATAATAACAATAATAAAATATTTATTATTTAAAATATTTCAAACCTAAACCAGATATTTAATTTATTCTTGTTCCTATTCTCCCCTTCTTTAATTTTCACACCCACCTTCACTGATCCTCAACAGTGAAGAATAATATGTCTCTCTTTGTTTATATTGCTTATTAATTATACAGTAAAATTCAGTTCACAGTGATACTGTCATATAATCTTATCAATTGACCTGAATCAGTGAGACACAATGGTCTCTGTGTGTGTGTGTGTGTGTGTGTGTGTGTGTGTGTGTGTGTGTGTGTGTGTGTGTGTGTGATTAAGCAGTGATCAGAAGTGTTAGATACTATATGTAGAGCCTTTCAGATTCTTTCCCAGCAGTGGGTTTATCCCATTCCTCTGAGTAAAGCGAACTTCTCATGTTTAATTAAGTGGAATAAGTTCGGTGCTGTAAGTGCAGGAGAGGCGTGATGGAACACAGGCTTCGGTCCTGGACACAGCGGGAAGTCTGCAGAGAGCGAGCACCAGGCAGCTGCAACATGCTAGGCGTTCACCCTGAATACAGGATCTCCGGACCCCCAGAGCATTAACCTTTTCCTTTAATTAACACGGTCTCTGTGGTCCAGAGAGAGTGAGAGAACAAGGGAGGGAGTGAGAGAGGGAGGGAGAGAGGGATGAAGGCAGCGAGGTGAGGAGGGGTTCGTGCTGTTGTCAGGGAAGCCGTTGAGAAAAAGAGAGAGAGAGAGAGAGAGAGGAGGAGGAGGAGAGGATGAGTAATGTGCACAGGGCCAGACACTGGACCAGGGCCTTCTTACAATCTGGCATAATGCCCCCACACACACACACACACACACACACACACACACCATACATTATTGTATCCATAATCAACACTCATTTTGTAATAATCCAATTATTATGTTTTTTAAATGCACCCAACTGGAAGCAAGTAATGTTTAGCTCTCATTGGTTTAATAAGAAGAAATATCAATACGTAAGGAATCTAATATGCTCTTATAGGAAAATAATCAACGATGACTTGCTGTGATGAAGCATGATCTCTGTCGATTGATTATTTTCCCATAACAGCACATCCTGAAGTGTTTCACTCCTCTTATATCACAGCAATTTGCACAACAATTCTGATTCCTTATTAATTAATCAATGACATGTCATGCTTTTTATCCATTTATAGCCGCAGAATGTCCGCAAAACATGTTGGTTCCTGTTATTGCTTGCGTTATCGCAGCTAAACAGTCGTTCCATCACCAGTCTCTCTTTTTTGCTGTCTTTTAAAGGTAACGAGACAAAAGAAAAAAGATCACCGCTTGTCGTGTGACGTTTGTGTTCTGAAGACTTTTCTGCAATCGCTGCAAGCTCAGTCGGGAATCAACAACCAAATATATGTTATTTACAGTTTTGTTCATGTCGATCATCATAGACTTCATTGTACTCAGTGATGGTATTAACGTGAGGGTTATTCGAGCATCTATTGTTTGGCGTGTTTGGTTTATTATATGATAAACATATGTTAATGTTATATATGGTGCATTCATGCTGATTTTCATGGTTTCATCCATCCATCTTCTACCGCTTACTCCTTTTCAGGGTCACGGGGAACCTGGAGTCTATCCCAGGGAGCATCGGGCACAAGGCGGGGTACACCCTGGACAGGGTGCCAGTCCATCGCAGGGCACAATCACATACACACTCACATACACATTCATACACTACGGACACTTTGGACACGCTTATCAGCCTACCATGCATGTCTTTGGACTGGGGGAGGAAACCGGAGTACCCGGAGGAAACCCCCGACGCACGGGGAGAACATGAAAACTCCGCACACACATGGCCCTGGCGGGACTTGAGCCCTGGACCCTGGAGGTGTGAGGAGAGCGTGCTAACCACTAAGCCACCGTGCTTCCTGACTTTCATGGTTTGTCTACATTAAACAACGTCAGTTGAGGGAACCTTTAATGGAAGTGGAGCTCAACAGTTAAGACTCTGGGTTTCTGATGAGAAGGTCAGGGGTTCAAGCCCCAGCACCACCATGCTGCCACTGATGGGCCCTTGAGCAAGGCCTTTAACGGTCTCTGCTCCATGGATGCTATATCATGGCTGACCCAGCACTCTGACTACCAACTTCCTAAAAAGGTCGGATATACAACGAAAAGAATTTCACTGTGCTGTAATGTCAGTCTATCCATCTATTTCCATACTTCTAATCTGACACAGGGTCATTAGGATCCTGGATTCTATCCCAGAGGGCTCGGGGAACAAGGCTGACATCCTGAGTGAGTGCCAACCCAGCATGGGGCACGTCCTGTGATGATTATGTGACTGAATAAAGGCTGACTTTTCTTTTTCTACTACTTCTTTTTCTTCTTCTTCTGCTTCTAATGCAAAGCATTACCAATGGATGCTTCAAACAAATAATACAAAATAAATGAGAAGAAAGTGACCATGTTGAGACATCAGCTGGTTTTAGAGCTGGAGCTCGGGAAGATTTGCAAAGAGACAGATCAAATCTCCACAAGAGAAAGTTCCATTTCCTGACGTTATTATGACTAGAGATATACTTATCATTTCATGTTTGCCCACCTCACTGACCACTATATCAGAATTGGGAAAGCCTGGGAGATTATCTGGCTGTAGATGGACTATCATTGACTGTACAATGATAGAATGAAGTGACAAGCAGAGTGGGAGGAGACGGCACTGCCAGAAGCTCCGTTTGTCCTGTTCTGTCGAGGACCCAGAGCAAGGACACACTCTCCCCGGCCCCATAGATCAGCCAGCTCTGAATGTCAACGCACACAGCAGCCAGTGTTGTGCCAGGAGTCCTCTGTCTCTCTCTCCCTCTCCCGCCATGTATCTCTCGCTCTCTCTCTCTGAGTACTCTGGCCCTGGCTCCTTCGTCTGGTGACACCGCTGCGCTAAAGACCCAGCGTGGGACCGGAGCAGGAGGAGAAAAAAATGGAAGAAGTGGAGATCCAGCTGGAAGGTCACACCTGATGAAGGCCATAGCGACCCACTGCATGACAGAAACATTGATTTTCTTCAGTGTATTTAGGTAAAAGGGTTCGAGTAGATATTTTTATCTAAATAGTGAAGTGTGCTATCTTAAAGGTTGATTTGTATTTCTACCTAGTTCTATAAAATGCTGTGTGATGGAGGTGAAGGTGCAAGACACAAGCGTGTAAACAAGAATCCTAGCCAAAGGCCGTAGTGGAATTCTGAGTAATTGCAGGGTTACAGTGCATTCGGAAAGTATTCGCCATGCTTCACTGTTCCCACATTTTGTTATGTTACAGTCTTATTCCAAAATGGATTAAATTCATTCTTTTCCTCAAAATTCTACAAACAATACCCCATAATGACAACATGAAAGAAGTTTGTTTGAAATCTTTGCAAATTTATTAAAAAAAAAAAAAGCACACATACATAAGTATTCACAGCCTTTGCCATGACACTCAGAGTTGAGCTCAGGTGCATCCTGTTTCCACTGATCATCCTTGAATGGAGTCCACCTGTAGTAAATTCAGTTGATTGGACAGGATTTGGTGAATGAGACACAGTGTAAAGCGCTTTGGAACAGCTAAGGTTAAAAAAGTGCTATATAAGTGCAGACCATAGTGTGTCTAATAGCATTAGGGTTGGGACTGTCTCTTCCAGCCTAGCCATGCTTGACTATCCCATTGGTTGTTTTTCTTTCAGTGACTTTGGATCTGTCGAGTTTATCTTAGTGAACATTAAAGCACATTTGCCTGCTTCAGAAATGTGAGCTAATAAAAAAACAATAGGGCCATCTGTGCTAACGCTAATCATTAAGTAAAGATCATGTGCTCTCTGTTTCTGAACACCTGCTCAAGTATCCAGCGCTTTAAAAGCTTTAATGCAACTTTGTAAAGTAGCTTGTAAAATAATCTGTAGCTTAGTTAACACTTTTAGAGTATCATTACAATGATTGTATTCTGCTTTGTAAGCTCGAGGAATGTGATCTGTCTCAAATATGGTGTGACAAAAACATATCCCCATCCTCCTCTCTGCTGCTTAAAACCAACTAAATGTTTAGACCTGTTTAATACCTCAGCACCTTGTTTGATGGAAGATTTCAAACAGCTTCAAACCGTCCATGAACCCTGTTCCACTAAAAATAAGCACTATTGAACAAGCATAAATTAGACTTTATTTGCTATATCTTTTGGGAGACTGACAAATTAGATTGGACAAGAGAAGTAAAAAAAACAGCATGTGCTTAGAATTGTGCCAAATTGTTTAGTATTTAAAAAAAAACATGGACCAACAATGAACCCTTGGGGAACTCCTGTAGTAATTCTGGTGACCATATTTACGCTGGGAAATTTGCATCTATTTAAAGATGGGTTACATTCCTGCTGAAGTTGGTTTGTCAGTGTGCCATTCATTTTATGCAAATGACGAGTTCTTCAATACCAAACTTGACAAACCATATCTTCATGGAGCTTGCTTTTTGTGCAGAGAAGAATGGTCAAGCTGGAACAGGGTTGAGCCTTTTACAACATACACCCATACAAGGACTTTCTATACAATTGTATGCTTCCAACTTTGTGAATGTTTTTGAAAGAACTTCATAGGGGTCTAATAGTCCAGTGTCCACAAACTTTTGGGCTTATATAGTCTATCTATCTATCTATCTATCTATCTATCTATCTATCTATCTATCTATCTATCTATATATATATATATATATATATATATATATATATGTATATAGTGTATATAGTGTATATGAAGGAAAAATTGCTGCATGAACAGAACTCATTGTAAATCATCACTTTTAATATAACATCGCTTCCACCCTTGTTATTAGGCAGCTTATAAAATAGCACTTGATCCAGCGCATCCTAATCTTTTGTATTTGATCATATATTAAGATACACTTACGCTGTGTCCCAATTCCTGTACTATACATCCTAAATAATATCTGAAATTAGAAGTATTGTGTCCCGAATGGTAGTATGTTGAAATTAGTATGCCAAGGGTACTTGGATGGTCTACTAATTCCAGCAGATTTTCAAAACTCGTTGCACGACTGAGGAGATTTGCGATGGTTTGCTTTGCCAAATTCAACCTGCAAACATGGCGGACGAGTGTAATGTCTGCGATGCATATTTTAGAGAGGTGTAAATGAAGTGTGGAAATATAAATCAAGCGTAAATTAAATGATATAGAATTAATTAATATGAGCAGTAATGAATGCAGAAAAGCTGAAATGCAGTGAGGAGTTCGTTTACGGTGACAGTGTGCGTAACTAGGCAACGATATTCTCTTCTGTTACATGTGTTACATGTTAGTATGTCCAGGTACTTGCATACTCCTTTGATACACACTAAAACGTATGTAGTTTTTCCTCACAAACAAGAGTCCAGTGCTGCAAAAAAGTATTTGCCCCGTCCTGATATCTACTGTTTTTGTGTATATCTCATACTAAATAGTTTTAAATCTTCAAACGGAATACAACATAAAATAAAGGCAGCTTGAGTAAACACACGATATAGTTTTATTTATTTATTTATTTGTGATGCTTATTGAAGCAAAAAATTAAAGTTATCCAACACCTATCACCCATGTGAAAAATTAACTGTCCCCTTAAACTTTAAACTTTGTTGTGCCACCTTTAGCAGCAGTAATTGCAACCAAACACTTCTGATAACTGGAGATGGGTCTTTCACAGTGCTGTGGTGGGATTTTGGCTTACTGTTCTTTACTGAACTGCTTTAGTGCAGTGACACTGGAGGGGTTTCGAACATGAACTGCTTGGTTAAGGTCCTGCCACAGCGTCTCAATTGGTTGAGTCAGAACTTTGACTAGGCCACTCAAAAACATTCATTTAGCTTTTTTTTTTTTTTTTTAACCATTCAGATTGTGGACTTACTCCTACGCTTTGGATCATTGTCTTTCTGCGTAATCCAGTTGCGCTTGAGTTTCAACTTACGGACTGAAGACCGGACATTCTCCTTTAGGATTTTCTGGTAGAGGACAGAATTATTACAAGTTGCCCAGGCCCTGAAGCAGCAAAGCATCCCCACACCATCACACTACCTCCACCATGCTTGACTGTAGATATAATGTTCTTTGAGTGGAATTCTGTGTTTGGTTTACTTCAGCTGTAACAGGACTCCTGTCTTCCAAACAGTTCCACTTTCCACTCATCAGTCCACAGAACATTCACCCAAAAGGTTTGAGGATCATCAAGGTGTGTTTTGGCAATATTCAGACGATCCTTAATGTTCTTCTGGCTTAGTAGTTTTCACCTTGTCACTCTACCATGGATGCCATTTCTGCCCAGTGTCTTTATGATGCGGAGTCACGAACACTGACCTTCATTGATGCGAGAGAGGCCTGTAGGTCCTTTGATGTTGTCCTTGGCTCTTTTGTGACTTGCTGTATGAGCAGTCGCTGTGTTCTTGGAGGAATTTAAGAAGGTCAGCCACTTCTGGGAAGATTCACTACTGTGCTGAGTTTTTCCATTTGGAGAACATGGCTCTCATTGGGATTTTTTTGGAGTCCCACAGCCTTTGAAATAGCTTTATAACCCTTCCCAGACTGATGTATTCCAATCACCTTCTTCCTCATCATTTCAGCTTTGGCATAGTCTGTTCCTGGGTAAAACCAAAAAAAGTTCTATTTAAGTGTTGATTTGATTGAACAGGGTTTTCAGTCATCAGGCCTGGTTGTGTCTAGTCCAGCTGAACCCCATTATGAATGCAGTTTCATTGATTTGAGGAATTACAACTGAAGATACTAGCTCCAAGTTCTGAAATCATAAGGTGTGTGTGCTACTTTACCATGCTTTTACTTGAGTATTTTGATTTGTTGAATTTGTGAAATAATGCTTTATTTGTCAGATTTCAGTATTAAATCCGAGCTGTGTGTGCTTATCTCACCTCCGAATACAGTGTGGGAAGATTGTTCATGTAGATAGGACGAAAAGCAAGCCAGGTCTTTTTTTTTTTTGCTTCGGAATATGAACTGTCTGTAAATTTGAGTCAACTTGTAACATTTTTAGCATAATACCTTGCAGCTAGTGTACGTATTCTAGCAGCGCGTACGTGTGCAATACAAATCCGAACATCAACACGAAGTCAAACTGTTCGTTCTTTATTTGTTAAAAAAAACAAAAAAAAAAAACTCTGCTTATTCCTACCGCTTGCCGTGGCTATACGCTTGAGTTCTCCTCAAACCCTCCGTGACTTTATAGTTTGTTTTTCTCATTTTTATCTCCGCTGTTGCTTTCGTCTCTCTGAAGCATCAGGAGTTTGGCTGGCGCGAGCCGAGCGCGGCGGTGATGGGGGCACGGCGTCGACCCCTTGGTGCCCGTTGTGGGTGGCATCGGAGCAGAGAGAGGTCCAGATAGAGGGGCTGATGTTGCCATGGGACTCCCTTCAGGAGGAGGCCTTATTCTCAGGGTCGCACTTCCATGCAGGCTCCATAATTACGAGCACAAGAGAGAAAGGGGGAAAAAAAATATTCAGCAATTCCCGCAGATGTGCGCAGAAGCCCTTCTCCTCCGAGACGTATCCATCTCAAAAGTTCTAGTAGATGAGTATGAGTTTTAATGAGCCAAGTGTGTGTATTTCTGTGTTGGTGTCTGTGCTGTTTGCATCACAGATCGAATGTGTGTAATTGGCAGGCAGAAGGAAATGTGCTGTGTGGTTTTTTTTTGGTTTTTTTTTTGCAGTTGAGGGGGCAGTCAGGGTTAGGTCTGAGAGCCCCAGTAGTAGGCCTTCAGCTATCATTATTCTGGAGAGAAACAAGTTTATTTTGGATGGACATGAGATCTTGGCTCAGAGAGGAAAAACACATCTGTCAAGCAAAGTGAGTCTGACTTTATGATATCTCAGTGGCATTTGAACCAAGGAAAATTCTGTATTGATGAGAGACATGCTTTTCAATGCAAATTAAGTGCATTTTTGCAATTTCTGAGTAGTATTTCTGTGGAAGAATTCTTCTTAACAACAAGTTAAGACGACTGAACCTTACAGTATACTGTACAGTTAAAGACACGATGTTAAGGCAAACATTATAGTCATATAAGCACTTATATAGCACTTTTTTTAACCTTAGAGGTTCTACAAAACTCTTTGCACTGTGTCTCATTCACCCATTCACACACACACACACACACACACACACACACACACACACACACACACACACATGCACAGCAATGGTAGCAGAGCTGCCATACAACTTGGGGTTTAAGGACACTTTGACATGTGGAGTCTCGTGGGCCGGGGATGGAACTGCCAACCCTACGATTAGTGGACAACCCGCTCTACCACCTGATCCACAACCGCTCCAAATTATACAACAATTCTGTTGAATTCTCAATTCTGATTGGTCAGAATATAAGATGTTAATTAATTTTCTATACGCTCATGAAAGCACAGGTTAATTAATGCATACTTACCGCACACAGACAGGTAGCCATATGGAAAAGTACCTCATGCCCACTGTTAAATATGGAGGTGGATCTTTAATATTTTGGGGCTGTTTTTTCTGCCAGAGGACCTGGACATTTTGTTAGGACACATGTCATCATGGACTCTATCAAATATCAACAGATATTAAATGAAAACATGACTGCCTCTGACAGAAAGATTAAAATGGGCAGTTCCAGCAGAACAATGATCCAAAACATACATCAAAATCAACACAGAAATGGTTTACTGACCACAAACTCAAGGTCCTGCCATGACCATCGCAGTCCCCTGACCTGAACCCCATAGCAAACCTGTAGGGTGAACTGAAGAGAAGACTCCCACCAGTGTGGACCTTGAAATCTGAAGGATCTGGAGAGATTTTGTATGGAGGAATCCCTCAGATCCCTCACCATGTATTCTCCAACCTCATCATCCATCCATCCAAAAGACTCTGAGCTGTTTGTAATCTTGGCAAAGGGAGGTAGCACAAAGTAGTGACTGAAAGGGCGCCAATGATGGTGGCACACCTACATTTAACAAAGATTTTTTTTTTGATAAACCTGTGTTCTGTGTGCAATTGTTTGATATCCATGACAGCAGAGTATTTTTGTGAATGTTTTGAACAAATGATCAAAAAGTTCAACAATAAAGACATTTTTTCACAGCCTTCTTTACTCGTATTTACCAAGGGTGCCAATATTACTGGAGGATGCTGTATTTTGACCTGAGTAAAGGTTGAACCTGCTGATATAAATGTTCTCCAGAGATGGAGAGCTGTAGTTCCAACCACACACGTTTGAGATGCAGTTTGCGAGTCTTTGATGGAACGATAGTTTCTGGAAAGACCAAATCATTGAACTGTGGTGATAATGATGGAACTTGCAACCACAGTTGGGTAACGATGCACCCCAGATCCAATTAATTCCTGGTACCAAACGTCTTAATGTGGTTTATTTAGGATTGTGTGGAACCAAACGTAACAGCATCACCGATGGTCATAAGAGAAATACACAGAATGGTATGAAGAATCAAAGCTGGGGCTCATTTAATTCTAGCCAAGCCGGTCAATGAGTCTAGATTTGATCTCTGTTTGAGGTGATCTTTATCCATAACATCCTCATGGACTGCACCAGATTGGTCAGTTCTTGCTGTGAGATGTTCCTCCACTCTTCCACCAAACCATTTACAAGTTCTCCATCATGTCTGGAGGGACACACATGTAGTTTTCTACTGCAAGGACGATCAGCTGTCCTTCCTGTCTCCCTGTAGCACTGTCTTAGGCGTCTTACATTACAGTATTGCCCTGGACACATCTGCAGTCCTCATGCCTCCATGCAGCAGGTCTACGGCATGTTCACGCAGGTGAGCAGGAACCCTAGACGTCTTCCTTCTGGTGTTTTTCAGAGTCAGTAGAAACGTCTCTTTAGTGTCCTAAGTTATTGTAACTGTGACCTTAATCACCTAGCGCTTGTAAACCGATCATGTCTTAAGGTCTGCACAGCTGTATGTGCAATAATTGTTTATGGTTCACTGAACAAGCATGAAAAACATCGTTTAAACCCTTTCTAATTCAGATCTGTAAAGGTTATTTGGATTTTATGAAATTATCTTTAAAACACAGTCTCCTGAAAAAGGGACGTTTTTGCCTCACATCATTCCTCTTATGATATGTGTCAGGTAATGAGTTTAGGTGACAGATACAAGGGCAGGTAAGGCAGTTTTAATGAGAATAACAATCCAAAGTGTAGTGCAAAGATAAAATAAATAAATAAATAAAACGTTAGAGAGGTATGGTCAGTCGACTGGAACAGGTAAGGCAGAGAATCTGAGTCGAGGGCAAAGCAGAATCAAATCCAGATAAGCAACAACAGAGGACAGCTTGGTATAGACAGAGACGAGAGTAACTGAGCGTATACTTCGTATCTGAACAAAGTCACACACGGGGTTTAAATATATATAATATTTAATATAATACACATAACACAAAACAGCTGATCATAATGATGACACATAAGAGAAACAAACAATGACAAAAAAGGCGTGGAGATAGGACATAAACCATAGCAGTATGCACACGTAGGGTCACTGAAAACCCGGATGTGCAAGTCATACCGCTTCATGCGTGCTGAATACAGCGTGAGGGGAAAAGGTGGCAATATGGTTAGTGGTTAGCGCATTAGCATGTGCCTTGCACCTTTGAGGTTGGGGGTTCGAGTCCAGCCTCTGCCCTGTGTGCATGCTCTACCTGTGCTTTGGGGGTTTCCTCTGGGTACTCCAGTTTACTCCCCCAGTCCAAAGACGTGCATTGTAGGCTGATTGACATGTCCAAATTGTCTGTAGTGTGAGTGTGTGTGATTGTGCCCTGCGATGGGTTGGCACCCCGTCCAGGGTTGTCCCTATCCCCTGGGATTGGCTCCAGACTCCCCGCATGTAGGAGCAGCAGTACCGAAAATGGATAGATGGACAGATGATACCTCGCGATTTAATGTCTAGATTAGCACTAATACGTTTCTTATCGAGTTTACATTTATTCATTTAGCAGACGCTTTTATCCAAAGCGACTTACAAATGAGACACACTCACACACCAATGGTAGCAGAGCTGCCATGCAAGGTGCTAGCTTGCCATCGGGGGCAACTTAGGGTTCAGTGTCTTGCCCAAGGACACTTCGGCATGGGATCACCCGGGCCGGGATTCGAACCACCAACCCCACGATTAGTGGATTAGTAGACAACCTGCTCTACCGACTGAGCCACAGCCGCCCGTTATAGATAGATGTATTTTAGCTCCCCCTTACTAAAGAATTAGAAATTGACCTAACTGTTCCAAAAGCTCGAAAAAGTACCTAACAACGACACCATCAACTCAACATACATTTGATTAAAAACACGACAAACTGAGTTCCTTAAGGACATACTGTATCTTCACAAGCACTAAAAAAACAAAACAAAAGGGCACCACATCAAGCAATTAGATCAATTCAGGACTCGTTTGGAGCATTTGCATAGAGGAAACCTCTCCTCGCTTTGTAAAATTTATCCAAAGCTTCTTCATTCTGTAGCTAATGAAAGACACAAAAAGCCCATAAGGACTCAGGGAGCGCCGTTTGTTTGTTTGTGTGTTGTTGCAGGCTGCCACTGAGGCCCGGGGCACACGGGCAAACAGGCGTATAACTGAGGTGCTTCTTATTTTGGGGAAAAATCACTTGACAGCATGCTGAGAGCAGAGGCTCAGCTCACACTGAAGTAGAAGACAAGCGAGACCTCCCGACAGAGCGTGGCAGACCTACAAATAGATGTTTACATCCCGCGAACACTTTGAATGCTGAAATAAACCAAATCATGTCAATCTTTACTGGTTTCTTTTCTTTTTTTTCTTTTTTTTTTTTTTGATATTCCTCCCTTCGCTTTTCTTTTGTCACCCGGTGGGTGGGGAATTCATTCCGAGGTGCGAGAGCGCCTGTCAAGTTTTAAGGGTCTTATGAAAATAGGTGCGAAATGATATTCAATAAAGTGAAAAACCCTGACAACAATGTAGGTCATAACTTCCCAGATAAGCTGTCTTTTAAAAAGAAATGCCCTGAAGGCGATATGAAGTGGTAATTTTGAACACATTAAAAAAAAAACGTGTTGAAGTAAACTAAGCTGACAGTTGACAAAATATAATGAAACGATATATATCATTTCTTTATTTAAAAAAATTAAGAACAATAATGATATTCTTGTAATAAATGTTAAAATATTCGTTCTATCTATACAATGCATGCATGAGAAAATGTTTAGAAGACATTTTTTTTCCCACAGGTTTTAGCAGACAGTTGTTTTTTTTTTTTTTTTTGGTTTTTTATCTTAAAACCGATAAGAAAGCTTTAAATAAGATTAAGTGCTGTTTCAATTATAGACGAATATGCAGATTAAATGCAGAATCAACAGATGTTCGATGATGGATGTGAAGAGACAATTCACTATAATCTACATAATGCACGCACACTGTGTATGGAAAATAAAGGGAAAAAAAAAAAAAAAAAAACACAAGAGGAATATAAATATGTATAAAGCACAATACCTAACAAGTAAAAATGCTAAGAATGTCTCATCCCAGTTCATTTCATTCATTTATTTATTTATTTATTTTAAAATCAAAAGCTGTCATCTGTGTAATTTGTATAATCCTGCAGTCTGTAGTTTCTATTTATACATAATATTCTGCTCATTATGTTCTAACTACCTACTGGGATGGTCAGTAGTTCAGTTTAGTCCACAATGGGAACACTGAGTGTGTAGGATGTTGTTATTTTATCAAAGTGAAATAACGTTTATATATATATACGCACGGTGTGAGGCGCACGTTAGCACGTCCGCCTCACACCTCCAGGGACCGGGGTTCGAGTCCCGCCAGGGCCATGTGTGTTCTCCCCGTGTGTCGGGGGTTTTCTCCGGGTACTCCGGTTTCCTCCCCCAGTCCAAAAGACATGCATGTTAGACTGATTGGCGTGTCTGAAGTGCCCGTAGTGTGTGTATGTGATTGTACCCTGTGATGGACTGGCACCCTGTCCAGGGTGTACCCCGCCTTGTGCCTTGCTCCCTGAGATAGGCTCCAGGTTCCCCGTGACCCTGAAAAGGAGTAAGCGGTATTCTATATAATAAGCAAACAAGAACAAAAACCCAACTCATAAGGTAGTGCTGTTATAGGAAAGCGTTAACATCAGGCTGGTGTGATATGGTGCAGTTTGATGCGTATCACTGTGATTATTTTTCATTCACAGCACACCCTGAAGTCTTTTATTCCTCTTCTACAACAGCAATTTACCAACAATGACTACTTATATTTATTAACCCCTTTCTCGCATTACTCAGGCGTTCCATTTCGTCGGTGGATTGGATATTGACTTATCGCAAGTTGTTTTATCGCTGCAAATCTGTTAGGGGTTTAGTCAGGACACTGTTGGGTTTCTGTGTGTAGAGCGTCATGACTCGGCAAATAATTCCCACCTGTCCACAATAACACTGGTACGGAGATAAAATTGACGGCACGACCAAAGCTTTTCTTATTTTGGTGTGTGTGTGTGTGGTGGTGG
>JAFFST010046628.1:98351-114258 GCA_022414735.1 Noturus placidus | reverse complement strand
ATCTCGTAGCTCGAACCTCAGCTCGTTGGTCGAGCAGAAATTTGCCCCGTGTTCCATCTCGTAGGTCGAAAATCTCGTAGGTGGAGCTGCTCGTAGGTAGAGGTACCACTGTATATATATATATATAAGGCTAGCTTGTTTACCTTTTCTTTTTTTTTTATTGTTTTATTGTTTGAACTGAAAGGTGATGTATAAAACATGGTGCCTCAGGTAGACCATGTTGGCTAGGATGCCATGTCCCCTTAAATGGACAGCCGTGTGCATGTGCCTAACACTTCACTGAGCAATCTGTCAACATGTCAGCAACACATGTTTTGTAAAAAAGTCTCCAGTGGGAGCCAGGGGAAGAAAGAAAGAAAAAAGGCTGCTTCTGCCAGACCAGAGAGAGGAAATGCTTTTTTCCTCTTCTCCGTCTCTTTCTCTCTACCTCTCTCTTTCTCCGAAGCAGTAGATTTTCTATTGCTAGTGTGCGTTCCCTGGAGGTCTCCTCCCTCCTTCCTTGCACTTCAGAAATTTGAACTGGGGGACCCTCAGGGAGGGTCTCCTACTTTCTCTCTTTCTCTCTTTCTCTCCCTCTATCGTCTGCACCGAGTGCCTGAAATTGTGGAGGTATATTGTAGCTGAGTCCCCAAGTGGTCTTTTCTAATACCTGAGTTTCTGGAGAAGCTGGAAATTACCGGCAGGCACCTCTAGGGACTCCTTTTTCCACACCAGGAAGGGAGCCCAACTCAGCAGGGAAGTTGCTTAATGCATGGCTGAAATAAAAGAATGTCTGACTGACGGGGGTGCATGGTGCTAGTTTTTTTACCCCCACCCCCCCACCCCACACTACCACTACCAATTCCCTTCAATCTTCAACCTTTTCCTCACTTCTTTTTTCCCCCAGTCTCTCTCTGGCAGCTTAGCTTTCTCTTGTATGTGAGCAAGGCTTGTCTTTAATAAACTTTCGGTGCAACGGGTGCCGGCAGACAGCTCAACAAATACCCTTGGGTGTTCCCTTTTTGTCTGAGCAACAGCTTTTTGTTATGTTCTTGCAAATTTGATTTCTCCTACAGTCTCGCTCTGGCTTGGCCTCTACCCTGCAAGTCTCACTTCTAGTTTTGCAGCATTGTCTTACTTTTGCTCTATCTGTTTGTCTTTTTCCTTCTTCACCTTGCTGCTCTTGAGATATATATATATATATATATATATAGTGTACTTGCAAGTGTAATTTGTGTGCTCTGTCTTTCTGCTGTTTTTCCATTGTCCTCCTCCATCTTGCTCATAGCAAAAGGAAGCTCATTTATTTAGCGAGACTATTGTGCACCACAGACTTAACTGGTGTGACTCCCCATAGTGATCCTGCGTGCCAGTAGACCTCGGCGTGTACGACAGCAGGTGTTTCGGGCATACATGCCATTATGTCACCATTTGCTGCGCTGATTCACCGCGATTCCCCTGCTAACTTGGTTTCAGATTTCTGTCCGTGCATTAGGATGGATTTCTATCTCTGTTTAAAGAGCCTTGGTGAGGTTTTAGTGTTCAGGGCCAAACTCTTGTCTTTCCTACCTCTGGTTTTACCGTTATGTTCTAGATGGCATCGGGCTTAAATACTTAAAAATGTTCCATGGTCTTAAAAGTAATGCTTGTAAGGTTTCACTGTATTATTAAGTATATATTAGCTACTATACATAAGAGAGGAAAAAGTAGTCTCTATGACATTACATGTAACTGTAAATGAAAAAAATAAAATGTCTTTAAATAAAATGTCTTTCTTTAATCAGTAAAAAAATATTGCTGTGGTATAAGAGGAATTAAACACTTTGGGACCTAAGCAAGTTCACGGTGGTGACATTAAGGCTTCATCACATTTTCTTCTTACAGCATGCTCTTTTAAGTTGTAGTCTAACATACGGAATATTTGCGAACTGTTAGTTCTTCTATTAATACCTTCATTAATAATCACCATGGACGTACATGTTTGTTAATGACCCGAATCCAGAGACGCATTTAAAGCACGCAGTACAAACCTCGCTCGGTGCGCCAGCCTGCCTCGGCTCTTGTCTCCGCTCCGGTGCTGGTGAATAATTCAGCCTTTTCAAGTACAGAGTCCTTTTCCTCTTAATAGGGATGCGGCATCTGTTGTAAGGGCGAAAACAAACCGAGCACGCTGGGGGAAAATGGGAAGGGATTCGGGATTGGAGAGGGTCAAGAAACAAGTCGTTTTCTGCTGTAAGAAAAGCTGCTGACTCGCTGGCATTAATTAAACCCTTAAGAATAGAGGTTATCTGAGGCCTAGAGAAAGCATGTGTCTTGAGTGTTGAGATGCTATCCACTGCATCCTAATAAACAGCCCCTGGAACTGATCTGGTGATTCCTGAGGGTGCCGCCAGCTTCTGTTCATTCCGCTACAGTTTAAAAAAAACAACAACAAAACCTCTGAATTTGGTTCAACGTCCACGTCTTGATTTTTTATTGTAAACAGAAATATGATCTTAAAAGGAATACAGGGTTTTAACGGAAAATCTCTATACATTGCATCTGAAGCATAGGGGGAATTACTATGGGGAAGAGATTCGTTTTTTGTCGGCGGCTGTGGCTGTGGCTGTGGCTGGGGCGGCTGTGGCTCAGTCGGTAGAGCGGGTTGTCCACTAATCCACTAATCGTAGGGTTGGTGGTTCGAATCCCGGCCCGGGTGATCCCATGCCGAAGTGTCCTTGGGCAAGACACTGAACCTTAAGTTGCCCCCGATGGCAAGCTAGCACCTTGCATGCAGCTCTGCTACCATTGGTGTGTGAGTGTGTCTCATTTGTAAGTCGCTTTGGATAAAAGCGTCTGCTAAATGAATAAATGTAAATGTTGTCTGGACTGAAAGAAAACAAATGAAATCCTGTTTACTCAAAACTCACTTATTATTGAGATCTAACGGAAGTCCTTAGATAAGAGGAGTCGCTAAGTATTAACGTGAAATGCATGGTTTTGTACAGCACTTCCAACCTAGTTCTGAAGGCGCACATACCTAATTAGACTTCCGTTCAGACTTTTTATTATATTCCTCCAATGTTGGAAAGTCTTGCTGCTAGAAAACTCTTGCTAGCAGTGTTGGCACCTTTAAATTCACCTATAACGATAGAAATGAATGCATTGCGTAATTTGAAAGGTGTGGAACTTGTATCGCAAGTTTCAATGTAAATCTTTTTATACACCCAGATCAGAATGTGCTTCCATCATTTAGTATGAGACCTACAGTGTATACCCAAAGTTTGTGATCAATGTGAATTTCAACATGACATTCTAAAAATAGCCGCTAGCTTGTACCGAGGCAGTTCGGATATTACCATAACTGAAGGATCATTTGTGTCTGCTGTTAGTTTTATATCCCGTATGTTTTCTAGTGGAGTGCATATATTAGAGTCATCTAGCCTTTGCTAATGGGATTATTCATCTCTAGAACGCTTCTTCGTCCAGACTGAGACGGATGTAGAGGCCTTGGTGGTTGTTTGTATCCTCACAACTGTTCATTCAGTCCATTTTACAGTATATCCATGGTGTTTTGAGACAACCAGGAGAAACGTGTGCCATTACCATGGGGTGAAATGGGTCAGACAAGGTAAAAAGCCCAATCTCAATCCCATCACCCTCGTGTCAATCGCACCTATCCATCTGTCCGTCCTCTTTTTCACGCGTGGCCTCTTGAGTACTGAAGGACAGCAAGAGTGTGGAGTTTTGGAGGTAAATGATGAAGATGTTTATTCATCTGGAGTGTATTAGTATGATGAGAGCACTGCGAAGCAGGAGGTGAGGAGGACAGCTGCGGCAAGCGCTTTATAGAGTTGTGAGAAAAGGTTTGGAATTCGTTTGGACTTCTGCATGAATTGCTCGTAGAATGTTAATATATGCTAAACGGTTCTTCGGATAAATCGTTTTTTGATGTACAACCCTACAACAAAGTGACGAAGATGGTTCATATTTTTATTGAAATGCAGATTTAAGGTAGTTAACTTTATACAAAATTGGGTGGCATGGTCACACAGTTGGGTGGTGTTGTCACCTAACGGCTCCCGGGTTCAATCCCGAGGTAACTATCCGTGCTTAAGTTTCTCCCATTGTTCTCCCTGTGTTTCCTCCGGGTTTTTCAGTTTGCTCTGGCTTCCCAAAATATCATGCCAGTAGGTAGATTGGTGAATCTAAATAATAGCCTCTAGGTGTGAATAAGTGTGAGAATGTGTGTGCATCATACCCTGTGATGAACTGGCCTTTCATTCAGTGTATATTTCTGCCTTACACCCAGTGTTCCTGGAATAGGCTCTGTATCCACCAAAAGGATGACTGAATGAACGAAGGATAGACAGTTAGCGGTTTAAAATGGCGGTTCAATCAGTCAGGGTGTGGATTTGATCGGACAAGTGTAATATGGCCTAATTAATCGAGGTTTCAGAGGACCTTAGGAAAGAGAAAAGTTCTGCAAAACATTTCTAACGGCTCTGAACCGACGGCGCTCAAGACAGACAAAACCACAGGATGACAGCTCGGGATCTGAAGGCATCTATTACACCGGACAACTTCTGGTGAGACAACCGTAGGGAAAAACAAGACTATCATCGATGTCTTCTCAAAGTTCAATTTACAAGGAACGTCAATCTACACGATGCCACGTTAAGAGAAAACCAAACAATGCACAGCAATGCCAATTCCATATCCTTTCTGGTACAAGAGAGAATGATTGTTCTGGAAGAAAAACGCGATCTATAAACTAAAAGAGATCAGGTCTTGCACTATGACAGGAATAATCCAAAAACACCAGGGCCCAAACAAAGAGAATTTTGTATAAGAGGCTAAGTCAGAGGTTTGACCCCTTGGGAGTGGGGTGTGGCTACATCTTCACTTCCACTTCCTCCAGATGCAGTATCCTTTTCATGTGCCGTGCCTTCGCTTTACGACTTTACACCGCTAGCCATGTGAATAACGAATGACGCGTAGTGCTGAGCTGATTTAGCCTACAACGTGTTCTCAGATTCACACTGAAATCATTTCGATGTAGCAATAGACGTGGTCTGGAGAATGGACAGTGTGCATTTATTCGTTTTTGAGGGGAGAAAAAAGAAAAAAAGAGGAGGTGTTGTGCTGTTGTCAAGGAGAACTTGAGTTTACTTTGCTCCTGGTCAAGGCTAATTATTAATGAATGCAGTTTTTGTTCAACCTTGGCAAAGTGTCAGTGCTTCCTCTTGCTCGGGGGTGGGAATCTTGACATTTAAGACAGGAATGCGTGAAAAGACATGGTCTTGCTTGGGCTGACAAATATGTTTTTTTTAAGATCTTCATTTTTTATTTTATTTTTTTACTCTTGCCTCTCTTCTCTGGTTCTTCCCTTGATGATGCTTGTTTTGCTCTTGCCCTCGTGTTCGGACTGTCGGTTGCAGTTCTCACGGTGACAAGCTGGAATGCGATTGACGAGGAATCAAACCCGGGGCGAGAGAGTTTTAATCAGCTGTGGGGTGAAAGGTCACTCTCCTTCAGTGAATTCTAATTCCTTCTGTCGGCTGCCTAAGACTGGCTGCTGCACTCCGGATAGCCATATTGCTTCATGCCTCCTGGTGCTACACATCTACAACATGTCTGCCGTTTGGTGAAGTCTTAAGTCAGCCTATAAATATTTCATCCTGCCGAAGGCAGAGATCCCAGTTTTCCTGAAACGTCTCTAATCAGGTGCTGTTTCGCTCTGTTCAACATTTTAATCTGCGTTTTGACCTTGTGTTTCGAGAAGAACGACGCGTTCTTTGGTGGTTTAAATTGGAATGTTGTCCGATGTTGCAAAACAGTCACATCTTGGAGAGTTATTTTAGGTGCAGAAGATGTATCTTTGTTTTTTTTTAAATGTATGTAATTAAGTTATTTCATCCATCCATCCATCCATCCTTAACCGCTTACTCCTGTTCAGGGTGACAGGGAACCTGGAGCCTATCCCAGGAGGCATGGGTCACAAGGCGGGGTACACCCTGGACGGGGTACCAGTCCATCGCAGGGCACAATCACATACACACTCACACACACTACAGACACTTTAGACACGCCAATCAGTCTAACATGCATGTCTTTGGACTGGGGGAGGAAACCGGAGTACCCGGAGGAAACCCCCGACACACGTGGAGAACATGCAAACTCCACACACACATGGCCCTGGCATGACTTGGACCCCAGACCCTGGAGGTGTGAGGCGGACGTGCTAACCATTAAGCCAAGGTGCGCCCCTGAGTTATTTCACTCACTTTATCCCGATCATGGTCAGGGTGTATCCAGAGCCTTTTCCAGGATCACTGCGTGTTAGGCAGGAATACGTCCCTAGCTGAGGTGCCAGTCCATTGATTAAAATAAAATATTAAAATATTACTCATTGCATCCTACAGCAATGTGAATATCACTGGAATGGAATATATAGGAATGGACATTTTTATTTTTTCCCTCCACATTTTAGAATAATTATAAGGTCTGGACTGATGAAATTATGAAAACTCTGGAGTAACACAAATGGAACTATGGGAATTATGTCGTGATAAAAAAATTCAAAATAAATCAAAATAATTGAGTATTTTAGCATTTTCAACGTAGACACGCTTTTTGCCTTGAATTTACAGAAATGTATTCTTGGCGTGTTCTTATCCGATTTCTTGAGGAATTTCCCTGAGATGTTTTTTAAACAGTATTAAAGGAGTTCACACCGACGCCAGACTCGGAAATATTTCGCTCATGAGTCGTCCGTTTAACAAAATATTTTTTTGTAAATAAAATGTTAGTTTTCTAACGAAAGAAACAAAAAAGGGGCGGTTGTGGCTCAGTCGGTAGAGCGGGTTGTCCACTAATCCACTAATCGTAGGGTTGGTGGTTCGAATCCCGGCCCGGGTGATCCCATGCCGAAGTATCCTTGGGCAAGACACTGAACCCTAAGTTGCCCCCGATGGCAAGCTAGCAGCTTGCATGCAGCTCTGCTACCATTGGTGTGTGAGTGTGTCTCATTTGTAAGTCGCTTTGGATAAAAGCGTCTGATAAATGTAAATGTGAATACTTCGGCATGATTATATTTTTTGTCTACGACACTGATTTCACATATTTAATGACACACATTCAGACCAAAAGGGTTTTATCAGGATCACGATTGTTGAGTGTCCACAAACTTTTGACCGGTAGTGTATGACCCCATGTATCCACATTCATGAGCAGTCAGAGGGGTTTATCATACTGCCTATACAGACGAGTGGGACATTCAAGGGAAATCTGAATAAGTGAACGGGTCTATGGGAAAGACATCAGGAAATAGAGCTGGAAATTGTGGTCGAAAGAAAACGGAGCTATTCTTCACGTGATTAAGAATACCAAAATGGCCATGTGAGCAAACCATGTGTTGGTTTTTCCTTTAATTTATCAAATTGTGTGAGTTAAGGAGATAAAGTATTACTACTGATCACAGAGCCACCATTGGTGTATCCATCTGTTTTTTTTTAGTTGTATTTTTGTTGTTTTGGTTCGGGTCCTTTTCCCTCACTTGTCGATGAGCCAAGGCTGTCCTCAGGTCCCAAATGTCTGTCCTTACGTTGGTCCCGCTGGGCGAGCAAACGCTGGCGGGCCGTACCACACTGGGGGACAGAGGGGGACAGATTGTCCTCCCCCCCGGCCAGCCACAGGAGACAAAGGCCCAGCCAAGGTCTCAGGCGGAGCTCACTTCCTGTTTGCTCGCTCTTACCTGACCCTGGTCAACTGCTTTTCCTCTGGCTCAGCTTCCTTAGGAGAGATTTGCCCAAGGACAAGAGGCTCCAGGGACAAACACACACTTTTTTTAAAATTAATTTTTCATTATTATTTCTTTCTGTGGGATCTCAGTTATCACATATATTGCTGTAGATTTGGTATTGCTGTGTCTACAGCTTAACCTTAGTAATGAAATTTGTCACATGTTCCTATTATTATGGTCCTCATAAGGAGATGAATCCACCCCCTCTCTAACACACACAGGCAATGTGGTAGTGATTACACTGGCCAGGTTGGTGTATACGTCTTAACTCTCATCTTCTGTTTCCTCTCTTCAGCCCAAAATGACCCACTTACTCTTTTGCCTAAAAGTGGAACAATACTATATATATATATATATATATACATATTCCCAACTTTATTTGCTTGGTTTAAGTTTTTTTTTGTTTTGTTTTTAATAAACAAAGTCACAATTGCAGAGATTTAATTAAGGCCATCTGGACATGAAAGTAACAGAGTTAAATAAAAAAAAAAATGTTTAAAACAACACCATTCTTTGTGAATGTAAACCTGAAATGAAACCGAAAGGGGATTTTTAGTCCCTGTACACACACCTGGAGGAAATTACAGATGTGCGAGCCGGCATGAGTGTATTTCTATTAATAAGTCTAATGATTGAGATTTATTAGGTATTTTAAGTAAGCAATAAAACATTTGTGGGCGTCGCCGTTGTAGGAGAATAATCAAGGACGGCGTGGTGTGATGGAGTGGAAGCACTGTTACCACCCAAAAACTGATGATCTTTTTTACAAACAAAAGCAGCCCCCGAACTGTTTCTTTCCATTTCCACTACATCACTTATGTTATAACAGCTATAATCAGTCGTTCACTCACCAGCGCCTCTTGTGGCTCTCTCTTGAAGTTGTCATGTTTCCAAGGAATCACAAAATGAGGTTACAGCTTTACCGCCGACTGTTACAAAGTTAAGTCAGTTAATGTTAAATAAATGTCTTTTATTAATAATCACATGTTTTAAAAATCTGTTTTTGTGGCGCGTCTGTCATGCAAGTCCTGGTGTAAGTTGTTACACGTTTGAACGAGTGCATAAATATCAACAAGTGGAACCACTGCTGTTATAGAAAATTAACACCGCCCGACCAATCAGAATTGAGAATTCAACAGCACTGTGGTATGAAATAAATTGTGCAAATTGTATCTTTGGCATTTTAAGGATATATATAAATCCTGTGGGCGGCTGTGGCTCAGTCGGTAGAGCGGGTTGTCCACTAATCGTGGGGTTGGTGGTTCGAATCCCGGCCCGGGTGATCCCATGCTGAAGTGTCCTTGGGCAAGACACTGAACCCTAAGATGCCCCCGATGGCAAGCTAGCACCTTGCAGCTCAGCTACCATTGGTGTGTGAGTGTGCTCTCATTTGTAAGTCGATAAACGCGTCTGCTAAATGTATATATATATATATATATATACACTGTTATACGTATGTAATTGGCCTGCCAATGAAAAAAAATTGGGTCTAATTCGACTTTTTGGGTGGTCAAATCTTTTTAGCTTCATATATTAAAAACCCAGACTGGCCCAAATCATCTAATTTCAAAGTTAGATTTACAATCAAAAGAGCCAGCACATGATGGAATTTCTGTTTGATATTCTAGAGACATGATCAATCCTGGCAACTGTTTAACTCGATAAGCACCATGCGAATCACCATTACTGCTGACTTTTCAAAAATCAGGCAATATTCACTCATCAGGGTTAAAACAGGACTTGTTTTATGATTTGTATGGTTGCTCCAGAAATCACATCGCTTTCATGATATTGTTTTGGGCCAAAGCTGGACAAGAGCAGGAATTCTTCATCTTGCCCAGGTGGATGTTCCCCAGGTCCACCTTTGCTGGAAAAAAAGCCAGGCTGGGGTTAGAGGATGAGTGACTGCCCTAGTTTTTCCACACTGCTCTGTCATTTTTCTTCACTTTCCTGGGCAGCCAGTGGCGCTTTGCACAAGACATTGACCAAGTGCCTGTGTCCAGACTGGGCCACGATTAAATATGGACAGAAGTAGTTGATGAGACAGAAATTGACCAAACTGCCTTAAATAAAGTACTCCTTCAAAACAGCCCGAGTGTGTGTTCGTGTCTGTGCCATCGCAGGTTGTTTATTGTTGCCATGGCACTCCTGAAGCGTGTCACGGTGGCGTGTATACACAAAGACACAGGTACACACTCTTTTCTCTTTTGGAGTGACTTGATCGATGACTGGGAGTGACATTTCTCAGTAATGTGTAAAGACCCATATTGTGTTTGCTTGGAGACAGAAATAGATAGATGGATAGATGGACAGAGAAGGACTTTGTCTTTGACAGTTTGTCTTTCATTTCTTTTCCATTTCACTGATCTATTTCGGTTTTTTTTAAAGCATTGTTTGCCTACCATGCATTTTTGACAGAAATCATTCTCATCTATTAGACATAAACGTTAACAGATGTTAAAAAATGAATAAATGAATCACCGCATTTTTTCTTCAGAGCCATTTTGCCACTGCTGGTGTACTAAGCTTCAAAAGTCCTGGCACCTTGAACATTCCACTGATCTGAAAACACAATACATACATACAAAAAAAAAAAAAGAGCTTGCTTCTGAGGTGATGCTTTCTACTCCCTCTGTTTTTGCTCAGTTTATGATAAGTGGTTGTGTCACATACAGCATTGCATGTAATACTGCTGTTCAGACTCTGTGTTGTATCTGGGCTTCGGAATAGGAGTAGCTTTGTGGTGACACATCAGCAGCCTCCAGGGGGATATTCAACATTTTATTTCTGCTTCTGTGAAGACGTTTTCCTTCTCCTCACAGTATGAAGCAAGGTCAAAGTCAGACACGTTGACAGCGTTTTTTAAAATTAATGAATAAACACGGAAGCACACACAAACATATATATACACACACACACACACACACAGACACACACACACACAGGGTGACGGTAGCTTGTGGTTAGCACGTTCGCCTCACACCTCCAGGGTCCGGGGCTCGAGCCCCACCAGGGCCATGTGTGTGCGGAGCCTGCATGTTCTCCTCGTGCGCCGGGGGCCCACCCCGGGAAACCCAGACTCCTCCCCCGGTCCAAAGACCTGCATGGTAGGCTGATTGGTGTGTCTAAAGTGTCCGTAGTGTATGAGTGTGATTGTGCCCTGTGATGGACTGGCACCCTGTCCAGGGTGTACCCCGCCCTGTGCCCGATGCCTCTTGGGATAGGTTCCAGCTTCCCTGTGACCCAGAAAAGGAGTAAGCGGTAAAAGATGGATGGATGGATGGATGGACACACACACACACACACACACTCCGTAACATGCTTTCTCCAACATTAATGTCAATTTTGATTTTGGGACACAGAGCAAAAAAAAAAAACAGACCTGTTATCTCAGAATGGTTCTATTTCTCATTTATCACATACATTTTGCACTGAAATGTACTGCTAATGTTAGCTAGTTGGTTATCCTGTGATGTTTGTGTATCTTCCTAACATTTCACCCTATTATATAATATGCATAAAGGAATAAAGAGAAATATACCGTTATGTCTGTGGACTAATTAGTGACTACTAAGTTATATTTAGAATTAAAACAAACCCACCGTCCATTACAAAATACATTACATTATGATGAAAGGCTAAAGGTCATTCATTACATAAGCAAGAAACTCAGGTGTTAAAATTAGTTCTTATAATACTTTCTTAATTTCTTAATAATTACTTTAGCGGGTAGCCAGTTCACTTTTCTATAAGGGTAAGGTGTTGTTGCTCCATGGCCTGCTCTTCTGTAGAGTTTTGCAACCCTAGGTGCTGGCCTTTGGACTCCTGCTCCATAAGGCTTTCCAGTCATAGGTGGCCCCCATTGATCCCCATTCTCCAGACTGGATTTCCCTTTCAAAGGGCTTTTTAACCATAGGCAGTGGCAGCTTGTGAACTCCCCTTCAATAAGGTTTCCAACCTTAGGTGGTGGCTTGTGGACTCACCTTCTGTAGGCCATTGCCAATCTTAGAGGTCAGCCTGCGGAATCCCCTTCCATAGGGTTTCCAACTTTAGGTGGCAGCTTGTGTACTTGCCTTCAGTAGGCCTTTCCCAAACTTATGGGGCTGCCTGTGGACTCCTGTTCTATAAGCCTTTCTCATATTTCATGTAGCACACCATGGACTCCGCAACCTTAGGAGGCAACCAGTGGAATCCCCTTCCATACCTTCCATGGTCTACCCTTCTGCAAGGCATTCCAACTTTGGAAAACTTTCCAAATTTCCAAAATTCAAACTTTCCAAATTTCAAACCTTATCTAACAGCCCAAGGACTCCAAACATATGGAGGGCTCAGAACCTTGCTGAGATAGAAGCATCAACCAGTCTTTAGGCCTGGTAAGACCTGCAGTGTCTGTTGGTGTTCATTTCAATCATTTCAATCAATTCAAGTTCCTACTCACCAATTGGTAGGAATCACTGCAATAACTACTTGTGTCTGATGATAAAATTATTTATTAACGATGACGCCGTCAGAGCCTAGCTAACTACTTTCAGGGTGTGAGAACATCACCTAGTGTTACCTTGTTAACCCAGTTGTGAGTCTGATGGCAACACTTCAGAAACTGTTAGGTGCTTAATAGTACAGACTTACACTTATTATTGTAAACTGCAGTAATGTGAGAAATAATGAATCCCCTCAACCTCCCCACCACACAAGCCAAACATGCATACACACACACATACACACATATATGCACACTTCAAGTTAAGGTGCCATTTTTCACAGCAGACAGGTGTGCTGAATGTGATTCTCTCACCTGTTCTTTCACATTCCTGCAGTTGCAATCACAGAGCAGGAGTTAGACGAGTTTTTAGCTGAAGAGTGCAGCAATTAGCAAACAGCGATGCTCATTAGCTCCCTCACAGCCCAGAGCAACACCCTGTTCTCCTGGTGTCTTGTTTTCCATTTCTCCATCTTACTTTTCACTTTCGCTTGATGCTTTACCACAGTAACAGTCTGAACAATGTTTCCCTGTATATTTGAAGGAAACTAGCGTTAATGCTTTTAGGTAGCATGCTATCCAAAAACAATGGCATCAATCATTATGGCAGTCGTTATAGTTACTGCTAATTGCAACATAACGCTGCTGTATAGCAGGACATAAAAATAAAAATAAAAATAATCAAGACATCTTTATGAAGTGTCAGTCTAATGTGGCAGGGTTCAAGTATAGACATCGAACATTACTGCTATCATGGCCCTTGTGTACAACTAGACGTATATTGTCATGGCTATGTCAGGGCAGTGGTGGTTTAGTGGTTAGGTTTACTGATCGGGTTCAAGCCCCAGTACTGCTGGGCCATTGAGCAAGGCTCTAAACTCTCTCTGCTCTAGGGGGCGCTGTATCATGGCTGACCGTATGCTCTGACCCCAACTTCCTGACATGCTGGGGTATGCGAAAGAAACAATTTCACTGTTGTCTACTGTATATGTGACCAATAAAGACTCATTGTACAAGAGGTCATGTTTATGATGTCAGGCTTGTAAATGGCGCACTTATATAGCGCACTTATCCAAAGCTGTGTCTCATTCACCCATTCACACACCAATGGTAGCAGAGCTGCCATGCAAGGTGGGGCCATCGGGGCCGGGAATCGAACCGCCAACCCTACAATTAGTGGATTAGTGTACAACCCGCTTTACCGACTGAGCCACAGCCGCCCTTGTGTCACAGGGTGAAGCGTTACTCAAGTTCCAACTGCTTCCATTATTTTAAACCAGAAAAAAAAAAATGAACAATGTGAACGTCTGCCAGTTTATGTATCCGGCTTTAATGAAAATAGATTTCTCAGTCAGAACAGCCAGATTAACAGTTCTGTCTTTGTTATTTTTCATCACTTAAATGATGATCATAATTATAGCTTACATTCAATTAGAAGGGTCTGATTCTGTCTTCAGACCAAAACAGTAACTAGAAACCAGTATACTGCATGGGGCAGCCTTTATTGTTCGAGCAAAAATACAGTCTATCTAGGCATCCAGACTGGAATACAGGGAGTGTTTGGTTGTGTGTATTTTTGATGGGGTGGGCATGTGCCAAAGTGTGTGATGTGTTAAAAGGCAGAGATTCTCTACATACTAAGCAGTCTACCTGAGATCTGATTGTCTTTGTTATCTTGTAATCTGAACAAACCAAGAGAAATGACATGGCTGTTGAGACCAGCTGAGCATGTGAGATTGTTATACACCTATTTGGTCTCTTCCCAAATGCTCTCCTACCAATAAATATGCTGAAACAGATGTCAAACGGGTATCCAGCTGTCCGTGCGCTGAACATTACAAATGTGCTGTTTTGCTCAGAGAGCTAGACTACACTGTGTGCCAAAAAAATAAATAAAAAATTTAAATGCAAATCGGGGGTGGAAGGGAAGGAGGAGGGGGAAACTTACATCATGAAGCAGCATCAGGCCCTAAGATGGAGGTCTTCTTTCAAGGCTGAGACAGGCTACTAGCCAGGGGATGTTCAGGAAGGCTTTGGCAGTTCAACAAAGCCAGGCCTTCAGCTGTGGGGTGGAGCTTTGCAGTGTGCAGCATCCCCTTTGGCTGGCTCACACAGACCACTGTCGTGTGCTGGGATATGTGTGTATGGTGTGTGTATGTGGAAAAAAAAGAGCCCTCTTTTATATTTACTCAGGCTGTCCTGGGTCTGGGCATTTCTCGTCATGGTGAAGGGAGGGGAAAAACACCAAGACAGCAAAGGAGAGAGCAGAGAGAGAGGAAAACAAGCTTCCCTCTTATCCTCTTGACTCTCCAGAGGCTCTCTGTACTCTTTGGTTGGTGTTCACACACTAGTCTGGAGGCGGGTGTACTTTCTGACTGGCCAGCAGGATAGTCAAAAGGAGAAAATCAGAATGAACATGGTTTCCGTTAAAAAGTGCCGTTCAGTGCCTCTTGTTCACTAATATATTCATATAAAGCTCATTATATAGTATAACAATATAATTTATACTGTATATGAAAGAGCTGATGAGCATTAATGAATGTATTGGTATTACGTACATGGAGGATTTATGTGGTTAATGTACGTAGGTTAACCCCAACCCTAACCCTAACCCAGAGGAGACAGTATGGAGGTGATAATTCAATTGCTTTTCAAAATCAGTCTACTCTATAAATTGAGGCACAGCAGAAACAGTAGATCTAGTAGTATTTTTTTTGGCATGTTGCCCAGGGTGGGAGATTTCCAACAAAAGGACACTGCAAGGCTAGGCCATCAACGTGCCTCTTTCAGCAGTTTGAGGAACAGGAGGTCAATATGTGACCTCATCTGTTTCCTGAAGATTGGGTACAGTGGGTTAAGCGATCAACAAGGGCATGTTATCCTGACAGAAGGCGCAGGGCTGTGTTTAAAAGAAAAACAATCGAAGTGGCTAGAGAAGCCAGTCCGAGGATGGAGAGCAGGCTACATGCAAAGAGGTGTTTTTATGCTTTCCTGCACATGTCTCATAACTCTTGTCTGTTTCCTTTTGTTTTTCTGTTTTCCCAGATCAGCTCTTGGCTCTTTTTTTCTAGTGAGGATTAGATAAGCATAAAGAACACTTACCTTTCAAACAAAGTGTGGTGGGTGTGCACATAATCAATTAAAAACTAAAAACGACATTATTGGTAATGGTTATGGACTGTTATATGAAATAAAGTGACTTGGGCACCAGTGTAGGTCAGACGTCTGATGTCAACATGAGGTCAACAACAGGTTTCATTTACACCTAACACTGCCATTTTTACGGGCACTTCTTGCTGTTCATGGTTCATGGCCTTCCTGGTAAATGAGCATGAAGGTTTCGCTATGGATTGAGGGTCCTTGTGGTAATTTTGTATAACAATGACAGCTATTGTTACATATTAATTTATCTAATGTCTGCTGTCTCTTTAAACAAATACAGTGGTGTGAAAAAGTGTTTGCCCCCTTCCTCATTTCCTGTTCCTTTGCATGTTTGTCACACTTAAGTGTATCGGAACATCAAACCAATTTAAACAATAGTCAACGACAACACAAGTAAACACAAAATGCAATTTGTAAATGAAGGTGTTTATTATTAAAGGTGAAAAAAAATCCAAACCATCATGGCCCTGTGTGAAAAAGTGATTGCCCCCTTAAACCTAATA
>JAFFST010046628.1:64203-87962 GCA_022414735.1 Noturus placidus | reverse complement strand
TCACCCGGGCCGGGATTCGAACCACCAACCCCACGGTTAGTAGATTAGTGGACAACCCGCTCTACCGACTGAGCCACAGCCGCCCTACTAGTTAAGACGTTCCAGTCAACTGGAAATGTTATGAATCAACCTGGAAATGGATGTGTGTCTATATCGTCTCAACACACTGTGAACAGGACGGTTCGAGTGCCCAAAACATCTTCAAGGATCACAGCAGGAGAATTGCAGAGAATTGCAGTTGTGTCTTGGGGACAGAAAGTCTCCAAAACACAGAGAGGTAGCCATATGGAAAAGTACCTCATGCCCACGTTTAAATATGGAGGTCGATCTTTATGTTTTGGGGCTATTTTTCTGGTAGACCTGGACATTTTGTTAGGATACGTGGCATTATGGATATCAACAGATTTTAAACAAAACCCTGACAGCCTCTGCCAGAAAGCGTCAAATGGGCCGTGGTTGGATCTTCCAGCAGGACAATAATCCAAAACATACATCAAAATCAACACAAAAATGGTTTACTGACCACAAAATCAAGTTCCTGCCATGACCATCCCAGTCCCCTGACCTGAACCCCGTATAAAACCTGTGGAGTGAACTGAAGAGGAGACTCCACCAGCATGGACCTCGAAATTTGAAGGATCTGGAGAGATTCTGTATGGAGGAATGGTCTCAGATCCCTCACCATGTATTTTCCAATCTGAAAAGACTTGGAGCTGTTATCTTGGCAAAGGAAGGTAGCACAAAATATTGACTATAAGGGGGCCAATAATTGTTGCACACCTATATTTAATAAAGATTATTTTTTGATAAACCTGTGTTTTGTTTGGAATTGTTTGATATCCATGAGAGCAGAGTATTTTTGTGAATTTTTTGAACAAAAGATTAAAAGGTTAAACAATAAAGACAAATTTTTACAGTCTTGCTCATATTTTCCAAGGGTGCCAATATTAGTGGAAGACACTGGATATACAGATTCAACCATTTGTGTCCTTGTACAATGACTATAAAGAAAATAATCACTCCATAGTCATCTCAGACAACCATTTACATTTCAAAATGGCTGAAAGTCTCAATCCAACTGGCATGGACCTGACCCACACCCATACTCAGGTGTCCAGTACAGTTTTCCTCTGACAGTTCTGGTGGGTGATGGAGGTGGGTGGGTTGGGTTAATGGCGGTGTGGGTTGTGGTGGATGGGTAAATCTGGACTGGATCGTAATTACCTCACAGATAGCATGTGCCAGAAAAGCAAAACGGGAAGGGGGAAGCAGAGGCCTCATTTGGAAAAGGGTCCAAATGCCTTCTCCCTTGAAAAAAGGGGACACTTTCTCCTTTTAATGGCCATCTGCACAGGAGAGGCGAAACGAGAGGCCGGGGGTCATCTCCGCTCAGCTGTCACTGTTATTAGCGTAGGTAATGGAGCAGGCGCTCCTCTCTTAGGGGTGCTGTTCCTGGCCCTACGCTCCTTGCTTTATGGCTGTTGATTCACCCCGGTAGCTCTCTCTCTCTCTCCCTCTCTCCCTCTCTCTCTCTCTCTCTCTCTCTCTCTCTCTCTCTCTCTCTCTCTCTCTATACACAGTATATATATATATATATATATATATATATATAGATGACATGATGGCACAGAATAGAATAAAGTAAATTAGCATGTCCTGTGAGTCTAATCTGAGATATGGCCACTAAGAAAAAGGCTCCAAAAAAAGCACAGAGCAATTTTGATGAGTCGCTCTGTTCCACCTTTGCACCCATCGTCCCCGTGACCCCCAAAATTAAATTGCATAAAGTATCCCTTAGAATTTAGAGAATTGATAACTTCAGTGATGTGTTGATGAGTCCAGCTTTTGCCTAATGGATCCAAGTGGACATGTGTGGCTTTGTGTGGAAAAAGGGAACCATATAACATCCTAATCACGTTTCTAGTGAGGAAAGTGGTGCGTATTGGCCTGAACCATTAGCCACATGCCCTTGGGAGTGAAGAGACAGCTCTCAAGGTCCAGATGGATCCATCCACATTCGCCATACAGCTGGCCATTCAGATCATGGGACTCGATGAGATATTCCTGTCCATCTGTAGGAAAAAAACAAATTGAAAAAATTCGATTGCTGGTGGCTGTGGAGCAATTTCGAAGCAGGCCAGAAGACAGCTGGCGTCTCTTTAGTTTGGAGTTTGCTGGCATGGCTAATTCACACAACTAAAGGCATGCGATGTGTCACCGGAGAGTGTGAGAGGAAGACAGGAGGAATGGATGCCAGGGTTGATGCTTCTCTGAGCTTCTGTGGTCACTATGAAAACTGCCATTAACCGCGTAGTTTTTGAAGGATGTTTATTAAGGCCTGCATGTTCTCAGCGTACACACTTCAGATGTGTATCCTCTACAGACTGGAGCTTGGCTTTCAAGCATCTCGGAGTTATCTATTCAGACACCACATACATTTTTGTACATTTTTTGAAGAATGCTCAATGTTTGCATAACAGTATCGATATTGCAATATGAGGAACAGAGCAAAAGAATCTCCAGAGTGTCAAAAACTTTTCCTCGCCATCCAGAGATACATGTGAAGGTCTTTCACTGACAGATAAGCCGAAAAGAATCACAGCAGCGCTTCAAAATCCCCCTGTTTTTTTATTTTTTTTTTTGACAACAGTGTGAACTTTGACCTTTAAAGCTCCATAGGAGCCTATTTTTCCTCCAAGTTCTCCTGCTGAGCCTAAACCTCTCGCTTACTTCTAAGTACCCTGATGTGAGGTTGTCAGGCACAAGGAAAAAGGTCTAAATCTGCCCTCCATCTCAGATATCCAGCAATCTTGTAAAGCTTGACTTTGGAAGAAAAAAGCATTGGCGTATTTTTTTTTTTTAGTGGTTCAAGGGGTCATTAGGATTCTTCTTCTTTACCTTTATCCATTACATGAAGCATGCAGACCAAACATTTTGAGCAATATTTCAAGGTCTACAAACAAATTTCTCTTATTATTATTATTATTATTATTATTATTATTATTATTATTATTTTTAATGAATAGAAAAAAGCCCCTCTCTCACTCCACCCATTAGTTTTGAGCTAATTTGCATATTATGCAACACGTACTTTTGCGAAACTAGAATTGTCACTGTATAACTCAGCAGAATAAATTTCAGCAGATTAGCACTGAACTACTGTAATGAAACTTGGAATTATATCCATCTATGGCCTCTTTACTGGAACATGGCAAGATTTGGATACTGGTTGTCCTATTAGTAAACGGTGCTTGGACCCCACAGATCGCTGCTTTCAGCTAGAATTTCGTTGTTTCTTTCCTTTTTCTTTCTCTCCACTCCCCCCCCCCCCCCCCCCCCCCCGATATCTTGTGGAAAACTGGTGGATGACGTTTTGAAGGACAGTCAGGAACTTTATAATCAGGCGGACCGAACGTTCTGGAAAAGCTGATTTAAAGGGTCACCTTTTGGTGTGTTTTCTTTATATTTTTTTTTGAAGGTGGGAGGGGGTGAAAACTGAGTGTATGCCCAGACTTCCATCCGCAACACGGAAAATGGGCAAGAGAGAGCGTGGCCTGGATCGATGGGCAGGAGGTGGGAAGGTGGCGATGGTGGAGGGGGCTAGGGGGCAGAGTAGGGCGCACATTTACTGTACAGCTGGCCTCTCTGTGTGAGGCAGAACCGTGGGCTGCTACCAAGTGCGAGGAGATGAGAAGCAGTGAGATGAGAACAGGAGAAACAAGAGATTCCATCCTGCTTCCTTGTTCCTGCCTTCTGTTTTAAATCGAATTCATTTCGATTTCCAGCCTGACACCCATCCCGGCTCCTCCTCTGCCCTGTACGTCTGAATTACATGCATGCTTTGTCTTGGGAAGGAAAAAAAAAAGAAAAGGATACTTAATTTGCTGCCTGGAATTGAGAACACAAATTATCCATGACACTGTTGTCTGAGGATCCCATGGGAATAGTTTGAGCGGTGATGTGTTTACTGAATGTTAACTGACTATATAACAAATACACCCCATCAAGATGGTTCCAGGGGGATTGCATGGACTGCAATATTATAAAACATATTAGAGATTATTATTATTATTATTATTATTATTATTATTATTATTAATAATAATAATAACAATAACAATAATAATTCTTTGGATTTGTCTCAATCCGTATCGTGTCAAAGAGATTCTCTGTTGATTTGATTCGAGTAAATATTACATTTAAATCCAAAGAGTAAAGCGGAAATAAAATTCTCAATATTAGCACTAACGTTCCTCTTTAGTGTGCACCAAATCACTGACAGTAAAAGAGAGTATGAGAGAGAAAAATAGACAGACAGAGAGAGAGAGAGAGAGAGAGAGAGAGAGAGAGAGTCATTGATCAGCAAGGTGTGTGTAATTGCTTATTAACACAGCAACACTTCACTGCACAGAGGTGACTGCACTAATGAATGGAGAGGCGTTATTAATCACCAATTAATAAAAATGGGGCGACTGTTCAATCTACGCTACACATGACCTCCTCAGCATGCTCAGAGTCACTCGGTTGAATTCCCGCATTTTTTCCCCCGCTGAAAACCGATGCGCAAGACTAGACACTCCTCACATTTACTTTGGTCTGTCTGTCTACTTGAATAGAAGTGATTTTGTTAGTGTTTTAGTGTTGTAGTTCATGGTTTAACAGCTGAGATATGAATGCTGGCTTCGTCCTGTTACAAATGGAACAAGTTCAAGCTTTCTTTGGTCAGTGGAAGGGGATTTGCTCAGCGTTGCTCAGTAGATATCTTCATACGTTAATTTGCTTTAAGTTTCATTTCGCACGCCATGTTTATGTTTACTCATGTGTTTTATTTCTCTTAAAATTGTTTAATACAAATTCTTAAAGGGAAAGGTTTGGAAATCTTGGAAATACCACATACTCGAATTTCCCCCTGGGGGATCAATAAAGTATCTATCTATCTATCTATCTATCTATCTATCTATCTATCTATCTGTCTGTCTGTCTGTCTGTCTGTCTGTCTGTCTGTCTGTCTGTCTTTCTTGCATAATGAGCCACTTAATTCATTGAAAATTTGGGGGGAAAAAAAGTCTTTTCTTTTGATCATTTTATCATTATCATCAAGGAAAGGTTCTCATATTTTTTATTATTTAAATGTAGATTTTAGTATTGATTTTGTATTTTTATTGTGCATTTATTAGATTAGATTTATTTATTTTTTTTAGATATATTGATTGATTTTTTTAAAATTATTATTATATTTAAGTCCAGTCAGTCTCTCATTAATCCCTTAAAAAGAGTTTTCTAATGGGCTTTTGATGATCCATTTAAAATACCTAAAAGTCTTCACTCAGATTTTCACAAGCACCGTTCATCACCTCCGTGACATTAGTCACTCCTCTCTCAAGCCGCCAGAGGTGAAAGACCCCTCTGTGCTTTCACCCCATGTTTTATTGATGGTGAGCGACGAAGGGGCCGCATTACATTAGCAGTCTTAATGCCACCCCTTGTTCTGAAGCTCAATGTTTAGGATTAAGTCCTGGCTCATAGTGTTCGGCCTTCCAAACGTCCGGACATGGAGGAAGGCATTGAGGGGTCATCCCAACATGTCAGAATGGAAAGCCGCCCAAGACCAAGGTTAGAGAGGAAGGTGGACTTGGAAAACTGGCCTTGTCCCAAAACAACCCTTAACTCTGAATGGAATCGTGCTCCCTATGTAGCGTCTTTGATGGGTTTGGCAGTTATCAGTTTTTTTTTTCCCCCTCTGTCTCCTGTTCCCATATGTACAAAGAAAGAGAAAAGGTCAAGGCCGAGACATCATTCACACTTAGATCGCTTGGCTTCAGTCAGTTGGCTTTGAAAGGGCAGATCCGACAGCAGGTATTCAGTCTCTGACTGATTTATGGTGTAATGTAGAGTAACACTTCTCAAGCTCTCTTCCACAATATTGATCTTAAAGTACTTTTGTGAGTTTCGATTTCCAGAGTTGTTTCACTGAGAATGTTTTGTTTCTTGGCACGATGTGTAATGTGCTACTAAATGTATTAGTTATACATTTTAGCAGTTAGAAGACATAGATACTATATTTCTGCATATTTATTATATATTGGTGCGTTTTCACACATTTTTGCTTTACATTTCGGTGTATACAGTATACATGCATGTTGTGTATATGCAGTTTAAGGTGTGTGTGTGTGTGTGTGTGTGTGTGTGTGTGTGTGTGTGTGTGTGTGTGTATGTGTGTGGTTTAATAATAAGGAGAGAGTGGATTGGGTGATGCGGCTGAGTGCCAGGCACATGGATGGCCATGGCAAGGTCAACAGCGCAGAAGAGGCGCAGTTACTGCACCCTCCACTCCTGCAGCTGAGAGAGGAGAGGGCCAGCCATCTGTCCACTCCTGCCTGCCATACCCGCAGAGCACACACACTCACACACACACACCACACACACACTCACTCACAAATGACACACACACTCATACCAAATCTCTGGCACACAATCTCACTGTAATACACAAACACAGATGCACGCATGCAGCACACATGAAACAAACAGAGACACAACATGTCCAATACAAATATGGATGAGCAAATACGGCCATATGCACAAAGCACATATTCGGCTGTGGTGTTTTAGAAGCCAGACTGCATGTCAATAGACGTCACGGTGACTTTGAAGGCCAGGATGGCTTGTGATCACATGGTAACATGAGGCTCTGATGTTCCGAAACATTAACTGTAACTAGAAATGGACGAATGTGTCGCTCTTTAATACATTTGAAGTTGTTAGCAAATTGCTGTGGTATAAACACACCACGGGATGCGCTTTTATGGAAAAATAATCAACTTCTGGATGGTAATGGTAACTGTGCCTCATTACACCACCCCGCCATTGATTACGTCCCTATAACAGCATATCCCCATGTGTTTAATTCCTCACATACAGTGAATATAATTAAATCCTAGTATACTTATGTATATCAAGGTTGTGTACACGTTCCATCTCAATAAGCTGAAGCGATTTAATAAAAGTTAATATGTCAAATCAGCCTTTTTAAAGAGAAAAGTATGAACTTTTCAGTGCTTCTGAAGTCCTTAGTGTTACCTTTTATAATGTCATGCATGACTCCAGGTCAATTAAATACTCTAGATATGACTAAACAGTTATACTCCCGGGGTACTAAAGGCCAGAGTCCTCATCTTCCCAAAGCTAGGTGTTTTTTCTTCGGCCACGTCAACAGTGAGACATTTTTAGTGAGAGATTTTTTTCCCTTTAATGCGACCAACTTCTTCTTGTTTTTCACCTTGCCTAGGCTCCCCGGGTTCAACCGGAGAACGGGCTGCTGATTAGCACAGCTCTCTCTTGCGAAGACCTTTACTATGCCCTCTGGCCGCAGCAGTAGAACCCTGTGGAATGTTCCAAAGCTCTCTAATAGGTTTCAGGTGCTTCGGGCCAACGGCCAGCCGCCAAGTCTGCCCCAATCCCCATCCAGTGTGCTACAATTTATTTATATCCTCTTGAACTACCTGATAGCCATACAATAAAGCAAAAGGTTATCTAGTCAGGTTAGAACTTGACAGGATGCAAATAATAGCAAGGATGGGTGATTTTGTTTGGTTTGCTGTAGGTGTAAGCAAAAGTTCTTGTTTTGACTCCATGTCAACTGGCAAAGTTTTTTGCCAACGTTAGCCATTTTAGGTAATTACTGATGCAACCAGACCTGATTACTGCAAACCCTGTTCAATCAAATCAACACTTAAATAGAGCTTTTTCAACAGCATGAAGTTGGTTAAACCCAGTAACACACTCTGCCAAAGTTGAAAGAAATTCCAGAAATGATGAGGAACAAGGTGATTGAAATACACCGGTCTTCAAAGGGTTACAAAGCAATTACAAAGTCTCTGGGACTCCAGAGGACTACAGTGAGAGCCGTTATCTCCAAATTGGAAAAAAAAAAAAAAAAAAAAAACTTGGCACAGTAGTGAACCTTCCCAGAAGTTGCCGCCTTTCCAAAATTCCTCCAAGAGCACAGCAATTACTCATCTAGGAAGTCACATAAACAGCCAAGGACAACCTCAAAGAACCTACAGGCCTCTCTTGTATCAATAAAGGTCAGTGTTCATGACTCCACTATCAGAAAGACACTGGGCAAAAATGGCATCCATGGAAGAGTGACGAGGTGAAAACCACTACTAAGCCAGAAGAACATTAAGGATCATCTGAATTGTGCCAAAAACACACCTTGATGATCCTCAAACCTTTTGGGTGAATGTTCTGTGGACTGATGAGTGGAAAGTGGAACTGTTTGGAAGACAGGAGTTCCGTTACATTTGGTGTAAACCAAACACAGAATTCCACAAATAGAACATCATACCTACGGTTGAGCATGGTGGAGGTATTGTGACGGTGTGGGGATGCTTTGCTTCATCAGGGCCTGGGCAACTTGCAATAATTGAGGGAAACACGAATTCTGCTCTCTACCAGAAAATCGTAAAGGAGAATGTCTGGTCTTCAGTCCGTAAGTTGAACCTCAACTTGATTACGCAGCAAGACAATGATCCACAGGGCAGTAGTGGCTCAACAGTTAAGGCTCTGGGTTACTGATCAGAAGATCAGAGCTGCCACAGTTGGACCCTTGAGCAAGGCCTTTAACCCCATCTGCTCCAGGGGTGCCGCATAATGGCTGACCCTGTACTCTGACCCCAACTTCCTAACAAGCTGGGATATGTGAAGAAAAGAATTTCACTATTCTGTAATGTATATGTGGCAAAGGCTTCTCAGCATAGGAGTAAATCCACCTCTAAATGGCTCAAAAGAATCTAAATGAATGTTTTTGAGTGGCCTAGTCAAAGTCCTGACTTGAAAAAATTGAGATGCTGTGGCAGGACCTTAAACAGGCAGTTCATGCTCGAAACCCCTCCAGTATCTGAACTAAAAGCAGTTCTGTAAAGAAGAGTTGCCCAAAATCCCACCACAGCACTGTGAAAGACTCATCTCCAGTTATCAGAAGCATTTGCTTGCAATTATTGCTGCTAAAGGTGGCAAAACCCGAGTTTATTTATTTATTTATCTATCTATCTATCTATCTATCTATCTATCTATCTATCTATCTATCTATCTATCTATCTATCTATCTATCTATCTATCTATTTATTTTAAGTTTAAAGCGGCAATTAGTGATATGGGTGATATGTCTCGAATAACTCTTTTTTGCTCTAGTCAAAATAAATAAATAAATAAAAACTATATTGTGTGTTTACTCAGGTTGCCTTTAATTTATGTTGTATTTCCTTTGAAGATCTAAAACTATTTAACTATTTAAACGAAATGCTTTTTTCCCAGCACTACCGATATGACATGTTTGAGTTTTAAACTTAAACTGTAAAGCTTTATTTTGTGCAATAAAAAATACACCCTATTATTTATGTGAGGGGGAGAAAAAAACCTGAAGCATGATGGCCTGTGGTAATATTAAATGTAATCAATGACATTAAAAGTATTTTAATGTGTTGGGAGTCTTATTCAGATCCTTAAAACTGCCTAATTTAGTGTCTCCATGCTGTAACACACAAGCTTTAACCAGAACAGACTGTAAACTACACTACTTGGTTTCAGTAGCAGGGGAATGAACAGCAATAGTACTGTAGGTGGAATGATTTCTAGAAACATCCTCTAGATTATATAAGGATAACCGACTAAAAGTCTTAGGGGTGTGCTGTTATAGGACAATAAGAATCGATGGGTTGGTCTAATGCAGGTTTTTTTTTTTATTATTATTTAATCATTTTCATAAGATTCATTTACATGTGATTCAATTACATGTGATTCATATTACATGTGATTCATTTACATGTGATTCATATTAATGTAATTCATTTACATGTGATTCATATTCATGTGACTCATTTACATGTGAGTAATTTACATGTGTTTCATATTCATGTAATTAATTTACATGTGAATCATTTACATGTGATTCATTTTGAAGTGATTCATTTTCACATGATTCATTTACGGGTGTAATGCAGTTTGATGCGAAGTTACATGCGAAGTTACTGTTAACACCCAGTAGTGGTGTTTTATTTTCCAATTACAGCACTTAAAGTGTTTATTTCATCTTCTACCAGAGCAATTTGCCAACATTAGTTTAAATGTATTTTAAAAAATGCCATGTACTTTAAAGAAAAAAAAATTATCAGGTTTTTTAGTTACATTTAAGGTTTTGTAACATCCATGAGACAAGTTAGTTCCTTCTCTACACCACTTTTTACTCTCTTGAAGGTACTAAGACAGAAATGTCCTGATGAGACTCGGAAATGAGACCCCTTCCATCTCTTCACAGAAAATCTCACCGTATGTGCGCTTGCACATTTGATGAATCTGTTGACGACCCCATGAATGAGCTGTTACTCTAGAAACAATAGCATATACATAACGAGTGCGTTAATATAAACCCCGTAATAATAACAATTTGTATAGCGCTTTTTTACAATGGACATTGTCTCAAAGCAGCTTTTACAGAAATATCATTTTACATTTACAAGCGACTTACAAATGAGACACACTCACACACCAATGGTAGCAGAGCTGCATGCAAGGTGCTAGCTTGCCATCGGGGGCAACTTAGGGTTCAGTGTCTTGCCCAAGGACACTTCGGCATGGGATCACCCGGGCCGGGATTCCAACCACCAACCCTACGATTAGTGGATTAGTGGACAACCCGCTCTACCGACTGAGCCACAGCCGCCCTGTGATTTGCCGTGCAGCCGGAAGTACTGTCCGGACTCCTGTTATAGAAAATGAATCAACACCGACTGACCAATCAGATTCGCAAACTCGACAGCGCTGAAGTATAATTGATTGTAGCGCTGGGCCTGGCTGTAAGGCAGAAGCAGAGTTTGCATCACGTTATTAATTCCAGCGCAGGCAGATAAGGAAGGGTTGTCGTTATGGGTGTGCAGTTGCATCAGTCATGGATGCCTTGCGTTCATGTCAGCATGTGTTTCTATCAATATTAGTTTCTCGAATCGACTGAAATATGGGAATCGTAATAATAGTGCACACGGGTGTTGGATGAACAGTGGTGCTCGTGAGCAGTTTGAGCTCTTCAGAGTCACATTCAGGCTGGACGAGAGGCGTCATCACTTGCATTGATTGATTGATTGATTTTTTTTTTTCAAATTGATTTTGTATAAATTAAAGAATGTACATTTCGCGGTCTGCATGACGGTGTTGTTTCTTAACCACAAATGGTCTGCAAAATTCGTCTTCTCTTTTGTCTTCGCGTTTGTCGCACGGCTCCCTTCCCCCGACATCTCTGGATCGGAGACGCAAACCTTAAGCCGCTCTCGCTCTGATTAATCCTTAAGGTTTATAATTACTAATTAACTTACTGAGCGACTTCTAATGTAGCCCCCCTTCAGTGAGGTGCGTGGAGGACAACAGATCATTAGCTTCAATAATGAATGTGGACAGGACAGATAATGGACTGTGATATGCCAGCTCTGACAGTTGTATTAAATGAGGCGAGGGTTCACTGCAAATACCGTGAACGTGACTAGATCCGTCTTCGATGGGACGCGTGGCGGTTTTGCCAAAGGAAAATACAAACGAACAGGAATAAGATTGAGCTTACGGTTGAGATTGATTTGAATGCATAAATATGTGTGAAGTTAAAATTCCGGCCCAAAATTTCGGGCAATTTGGGTGGACAGTAGCTGGAACAGAAATCGTACAGGGGACGGCTTCGGATCTACGATCGCGTGTGATTCCCAAGGAAACAAACTGCACTTGCATGAGGGAAATCATCGAAATGTTACTACAACGTTTGAGGCTAAAGGCCAAACGCATGCTCAGCGTTTTTGTTTTTTAACAACTAAGAGGTGTTAATTGCTGTTTGATCCCATTAATGATGATAGCTATTGTCTCACACACACTATCTGCTGTTTTTGTCTTAATGACACCGCCTCCATGGTGCTTTTTTTGCCAGCATCTCCCTCACCCAACCCCCAACACCCCCCACCAAACACACACACACACACACACACATTCACATTGAGGAAAGCTGTGTCTGGCGTAATGATTATTATCATTAAGAAATATTAATGTGCAAAGCAGTGGTGACCCAGAAGCTCATTACTGTCAGAGGCTTGCATGAGCCGAAGCCAAAGCGGCTGCGTACGAGCACCTCTCCACCTGCGCAAGGGCCACACACCCCCACTCGAGGATCACGTCTTCTACCCTGACCTCCTCATAACAGCTAACAGTTCCTTTACAATCTGTGTGAGTGTGTGTGTGTGTGTGTGTGTGTGTGTGTGTGAGAGGGAGAGAGAGAGCGAGAGAGAGAGAGAGAGCTGTGGGCGAAATGGCTTTTGACCGTGTTTACTTCTCCATTATGAATGTACAGTCTATTCTTGGAACAAATAAATACACACATGTGCATGCTGGTACATATCAACACTTCTCTCACTTCAGACAACATCTCCACGGTAGATTTAAAAGATTTAAACGAGTCATCTTTGTAGGTGTACGATTACCATCTGCATCATTACTACCACTATTCATCTATATATATATATATATATATATATATATATATATATATATATTTACATTTTTATTCATTTAGCAGACGCTTTTATCCAAAGCGACTTACAAATGAGACACACTCACACACCAATGGTAGCAGAGCTGCATGCAAGGTGCTAGCTTGCCATCGGGGGCAACTTAGGGTTCAGTGTCTTGCCCAAGGACACTTCGGCATGGGATCACCCGGGCCGGGATTCGAACCACCAACCCCACGATTAGTGGATTAGTGGACAACCCGCTCTACCGACTGAACCCCAGCCGCCCAGCTGTATATATATAAAGCTAACATACATAACATACCTAACAATACGTAGCCACATATATACAGTATATATATACGTATACCGTGGCTACGTGTTGTTAGGTATTCGCATGATTAACGTGATTGTGTGTACAACCGACAGTATTTATCTACTTATGTGTCCTCTCTTACCTCTTGAGCAACTTAATCTAGTTTCCACTTAGAGATTTCATGTTTATAATTGCTTGTGTGTGTGTGTGTGTGTGTGTCCATGTGACTGTGCGAATGCACGAAGTCCTTGTGATTATTAATTTCAACCCAGTTTTTTTTTTCTTCCCAATCCCTCCTCTCTCATACAGTATTGGCATACATTAATTATGGCGGTGTTATTCTGATATCCGCCCGCTCTCCCAGTAGAGACGGTGCTCCACATAATTACACAGTCAATACTCATGTTACCATTACCATCATGTTACCGGGATGAAAACACAGCGCTCTTTTCCAGACGTGAAGTGGAACCTTTTCCCCGCTCACAAGCCTTTTGAACAGACAAATTGAAGCGATGCAGGCGCGCTGATGGCGAATTAGACAGACGGGTGAATCAAACAGGAGTTAGGACGTGTTTCCTCACATTTACGTTTACATTTATGGTATTTGTCGGACGAACTTATCCAGAGCGACTTACATTTATCTCATCTATACATCTGAGCAGGTAAGGGTTAAGGGCCTTGCTCAAGGGCCCAACAGTGGCAGCTTGGCGGTGCTGGGATTTGAACTCATGACCTTCCGATTGGTCCCACTGCCTTAGAGCGAATGTGCTTGTTATACCCTGGTGAGAACAGCTATATAAAAATATATATATGGAGACATTTAAGATGTTTGTTTTGTCATTTCCATCAGCTCTCCACTCTCTACAGCTCTCTACTTCTTCTTTACTTCTTTCTACTGTATGTTCAACAGGTGTGACCCCGCATGCATTCTCGGTTCTGATTGGTCAGAACGTGTCGGTTAGTTCCCACAGGTTTATATGAATGCACTCATTCTAATATCTTATCAATTATATACGAACACACAAAATTTTCTAGTGGACATTCCACATGTTTAAAAAAAAAATATGGTCAGGAGTCTCCAGTGTTCAGTGCTTTATAACACTCAGATGTAGGTCGGAAGTCTTCGTGATGGAGGATTTGGCACTTCTGGTTTTCTTATTAATAGATTTCAGGAACATTAAACGTAACTGCTAACAGATAAAGATAAATACACCATCCATCCCTCCATCCACTTTCTGTACCGCTTGTCCTACACACAGCCACGGGGAGCCTGGAGCCTATCCCAGGGGACTCCAACCCGTTGGATGGGGTTCCAACCCGTTGCAAGGCACAATCACACACACACTCATACAATTTTGGAAATGCCAATCAACCTACAACGCATGTCTCTGGACTAGGGAAGGAAACAAGCGTTCTTGGGCGGCTGTGGCTCAGTCGGCAAAGCGGGTTGTCCACTAATCGTAGGGTTGGCGGTTCGATTCCCGGCCCACATGACAAAATGTGTCCTTGGGCAAGTCACTGAACCCCAAGTCGCCCCCGATGGCAAGTTAGCGCCTTGCATGACAGCTCTGCTACCATTGGTGTGTGAGTGTGTGTGTGTGAACGGGTGAATGAGACACAGTGTAAAGTGCTTTTGGATAAAAGCGCTATATAAGTGCGCCATTTTACCATTTACCTGGAGTAAACCACCAAAGCAGCGGAGAACATGTAAGCTCCACATGGGGAAAAGTCAGGAATCGAAACCCTCAACCCTGGAGGTGCGAGGCAAACGTCCTACCCTCTAAGCCACCCACCGCGGCCCCCAGCATGCACCATATCATTCTTAAATAAATAATTGTGTGTGGTGCTGTATTAGAGGAATAAAACACTTCGGGACGTGTTCTTATTGGAAAATGACAACTTTGGGGTCGTTATAGTAACTCGGTTTCACAACGGTGCTCGCATCATTCGTATGTTGACAGTAATAGTCACACCATTGAGTTCCTGCTTGGATTCTCGCTTGTTTTTCCTGCAATGACATCACTTGTTTCGGATTAATATGTGGAAAACTCTACTGCTGTTATCGCTGATCTGGTGTATACGTGTCGCGTAAGTCCTTAGTCGCTGTGGATGAAGATTCAGTAAATATGACTGTCAGAAAGGGTGCTGTTACCGGCGATATGTTTTCGTGCTTTAATGTTAATAACCTTCAGTGATATTGTCCATCCATCCATCCATCAGTTCTATTCCGCTTACTCCTTTATCAGGGTCATGGGGAACCTGGAGCCTATCCCAGGGGGCATCGGGCACAAGGCAGGGTACACCCTGGACAGGGTGCCAGTCCATCGCAGGGCACAATCACATACACACTACAGACACTTTGGACACGCCAATCATGTTGAAACCGGAATACCCGGAGGAAACCCCCGCAGCACAGGGAGAACATGCAAACTCCACACACACATGGAGGTTGGACATGGACCCTGGAGATGGACTCGAACCCTGGACCCTGGAGGTGTGAGGCGGACATGCTAACCACTAAGCCACCGTGCGTCCCCCAGCGATATTGTATGATTCACAAAATAGACAAAGTTACAGATCCAACAGAAATAAATAGAGTGAAGTACTGTACATTTTGAGAAGGAGTCGATTCGGACTGTACGCTCTAGTCCTAGCGTCATTTAGCACTTTCACTGTGCACAAGCGCTTTTGTAGCCACTTTAAATCACTCGTAATAATGACCTCTCGCTCTTTGCCAATTATAGAACATTCCGCTGCAGATCACGTGCTCGGACAGCGAAACCGGGCCGATCGTGGCCACACTTCAGCGTCCTGCTTGACGCCGTCCTGCAGTCGAGAGGTGCTCACAACTCATTTCCCATTCCGACTCAAGCAGTAGGCTTCCTGGCTCCTCTCCTGACTTTTTTTCCGCCAGCTTTTCGATGGCTGCTTCATTAAGACTTGGACGGGAGTCCCGTGGTTCCATTTAATCAAACGAATCGCTATGGCAGACTCAGCCAATCAATCACAATCCTTAACCAATATGCTGCATTCCATAAGCGTGGCAGAAGGTTTAGAAAAGGCAGAGTGGCGCTTTTTCCTCGCGGTCTGCTCATTCTCACATTCTCACAGTGAACGAGTGACACTCATGAGGACTGGAGTAGTGCATGTGCCATAAACTATTATAATATATACTATACTATAAGCTATTCTATTATATATTCAACTATACGCTGTTATCTCCTCCAACACTCAAGCTACAAAGAGTTATGATGATATAATATCAATATTCTGATGCATTTTTTTGTACGCTTTTCTATGATTTATTTATTTATTTTTAAACAACACACATTTTATGTTAAAACATACAGTTTTTAATGAAAAAAAAAAGTTCTGTCGTTATTTGGAGTTAAAAATTTGACAGTTTTTGATATAAAATAGATTTTTGTAGATGTTTTGTGACATTTAAAAAGAAATGTAAATGAATAAGTAAAAACGAATAGATATTTGTAGACTTTTATATATATTTTTATTTAAAACACGTTGCATGTTAAAACTTTTACAGATTTTTTTTCTAAACTAAAAATAACAGTTTTAGATATATATTTCATATTTTCAAAAAATATCAAGATTTCTAAATAAATAAAATTGATAAATTAAAAATAATTTTATATTTGTAGACCCCTTTGTTTTAAAACTTGAACAGAATTTTGTTTAAGACCTTTATCTTTCTTTGGGTCTCTGCTACTCTCTCTGTCTCTCTCTACCTCCCTGCCTTTCGTACATTTTCTTTCTCTCTCCATTTCATGGCTTTGTCTTTCGTCATCTTTCTCTACCGTACTTTATCTTTTCTCGTTCTCATCTCCCGCTTCATGCTTTTCAGTTTTTCCTCCATTTCTTTCTCGCTGCCTTACTCTCCATCCTTCTCTCTCTCTTTCTCTTTCTCTCTCCCTGCCTGCCCCCCCATCCCCCGTCTCTGCGGCAGCGGGTCCCGGTGTGGCGCTCCTGGCTGGCCTGCCGGTTGTTTGCCAGCGTCTGGGTCCTGCTGGAATTGAGTCCTGAATGAAGGCGGCGGAATGAGCGGCGTCCCAGGCTGCTTCCTCTCCCTCCCTCATCAGCATTCCACCGATGAGAGTAATTAAAGCCCAAATTAATTCTGCTGTAAGCAGAGGAGCCACTGAATAACTGATATTAGAGGCTAGATGATGAATGCTTGGCATCAAGGGAAGTCTCCTGGGGGAGCAGAGGAATGGAAGAAGGAGGGGGAAAGAGAGAGAGGGAGAGGTGGAGGGAGGGACTTTTTCCATCTCCTTTCTTTTCCTCTTTTTTCCGTCTTAACTTTGAACTTTTCTCTTTCTTTTCCTTTTCTTTTGTATCTCATACCATCGCACCCATACAAACACAACCATCTCTACATCCCAAGAATGTCATTTTCTTCCCACATTTTTTTTCTCTTTTCCTTTTTCAACCAAACACATCATTTCCTCAGCTCAGTGTCAAGAGAAATTAACGTCCAATATTTGGTGCGGGTTATTTAAATCAGTCGCTTTGCTATTTTCAGTGCAGCCGCTATTTGTGAGCACCATTTTTAGATATATATATATATATATATATATATATATATATATATATATATATATATATTTTTTTTTTTTATTATTATTGGTGGCCGTGAGATCCATGCTTGTATGATTCAATGATCCCTCCTGTCCCTGGCCGCTTTATTTTTGGAGCAGCACATCTTTAGCGGGAGCAGTCACAAGGCACAAAGACAAACAACCGAACTCATTTAGAGGAAGGAGTGCTCCGAGTCCTCCGAGAGTTGGAATATTGTGTCATTATTTGCAGTTGCCGTAGGATTCGCTGATATTGTGATAGCATCATGTATTAGATTATTGCGCGTCATTGGGTACAGCTTGGCCTGCAGCAAAAGCAATTGAATTTGACCTTTTATTTTGTCTCCTCCTTAAAGAAATCTGCTCCTCAAGCAAATGAGTTTTTGATACGACGTGACGACAAATTCATCACAAGTCTCCGTTCTCTTTAAGAAAGCATTAAGCGTGTGCGGGACGTTTGGTATGCTAGCGGATCGGTGATTAGTTGAGGAAGAGATCATGTGGTGAAATAAAGAGTGAAAAAGCCTTCACTTTAATAAATCCGGTGCTATATTTGAGAGCTGTGGATACACGTAGCGACGACTTGACACAATCTCTAAGGGGACATAAAGAATTACACAGACAAATACGAACACACGCTAGAAAACAGATCAGTTACACAATTTGTTGAATTTCTATGTCAAGTTTCTTGACAAGGGCGGCTGTGGCTCAGTCGGTAGAGCGGGTTGTCCACTAATCCACTAATCATAGGGTTGGTGGTTCGAATCCCGGCCCGGGTGATCCCATGCCGAAGTGTCCTTGGGCAAGACACTGAACCCTAAGTTGCCCCCGATGGCAAGCTAGCACCTTGCATGCAGCTCTGCTACCATTAGTGTGTGAGTGTGTCTCATTTGTAAGTCGCTTTGGATAAAAGCGTCTGCTAAATGAATAAATGTAAGTTTCTCAAGTACGCCTTCTCAATCGTTGCGGATGACGTGTCGGTGTTGGACTTCTCGGTGACGCAGGTTTAAATAAAATAGCCACGATGCACACAGAATCTACAAGGCGTTTATCCAAGTGTAATAATTTGACACAGCAATCAACAATAGTACAGTCGGGTCTAGAAAGAAATCAGACCCAACCAACCTTGTTTCTTCTGTGTATCTTAGCTTGGTTGCTATTGTTTTTGGTTCCACGAATAATACACACTTTAATCAACCAATCAACCTGTTAACAGCAAATTAAAAAAAAAACGTACATGTCGAAAATTGAGCCATGTTTATACCTCCTATCCCTGGATCTTAATACAAGAATACAGGTAGGAAAATATTTTTTAAAGCCGCTTGATTTTCTTATGAAGCGGAAGATACGACTAAGAAATCCAGCCATCAGAGAGAGAAATATTTCAACCCCAGAGAGAGAGAGAGAGAGAGAGAGAGAGAGAGAGAGAGAGAGAGAGAGAGGCAAGAGAGAGAAAGAGAGAGAGGGAGAGAGAGAGAAAGAGAGAGAGAAAGAGAGAGAGAGACAGAGAGAGAGAGAGAGAGAGCTGAAGAGAATAAAAGGGTTGGCTTGGCGACACAGAGGGAAAGATTGGAGCCATAAGGGGGCCAAATGCAGAAGAGATGCATCTTTGTTGCCTTGGGACTCATGCACACACTCACACACTTACACACAGCATGTAGGAGTGGTGTGCATGTGTGTGTGTGTGTGTGTGTGTGTGTGTTTGCTTCGACCCTGTGTGAATCCTGCTCACTATTTATTTCTCCTACCGCCTGCATCTCCTCCCATCTTCACCCTCTCTCTGAAGTCACTGAAGCACATGATACGGACACGGACGAAAGAAATGATAACGAAAGCATCTTCGTTCAATTATTTAGAGCTGACCAGTTCATAACTGCTTGGGAAAAGGTCTTTTTGTATTATTTATTTCTTTTTTTTACATTCAGGGGTGTTAGTTAGACCAAATCGTAATGCTGCCTTATTGATAGTACGGATACGGAGCGAGTGTCGTTGTTAGCTAAGTAGTTATGCAAGAGTTACATTATATGTTCGGAGAGAAAGAGGGAGCGATTGATTGTCTGTTGTTTTGCTGTCGGGATCCTGGCGGAATTACCGAAACCAGAAGCTTCTTAGGGGCTCTTTAGAAGGAGAACGGAAGGGGGAGAATAAAGCTTTAAGAGAACATGGGTGCCATTAAGGCTAGGCCGCAGTGCCACTAAAAGCAGAGAGTGATCTGCTCTATGTCTTGGTCTGGACGACTGGGAGCTCTGTGGTTAGAGCAGCCAATGGACTTCAACTGATCCTGGATCTGCTGTTGTGTTTTGAATTCGAGCTGGAGAGGCTTATCACAAGCCTGACTTCCTGTGCGCTAATGAGAAAAGTCAAGCCACTAAGAACACTTCTCATTATAACTTCTCAATTGTACTATGTTGTATTTATCCTAAGTAAGATGATTTTTATTTATTTATTTATTTATTTATTTATTTATTTATTTATTTATTTATGTATTTTTTATATCAAGAATGTTCATGGTCCTTAACACAGTGTTATTTTATATCCTGGAAACTCGTCCGAATCACTGAACTGAGAAAAACCTGAATTGTATTTTGTTCAGAGTGTAGCAGGGATACTGGCACAGGTCAGCATCCAGCCAGCTCCACCTGGACCTAGCGAGATACTGCAGCAGGATATCGATAAGTAGAAGGAGGAACTGATCCAACTTCCCAGGGCGAATTTATCTGAAAGTCATGAAAGATGGTGCAGTTACCCTATAGACATAACTGCAGACATAGACTCATTAGTTGTGCTTAAGTTCTACTAGAACATAGAATTACCATCAGGGAAATTATGCAAGGATTAAAACACAATGGGGTTGTTTGATGTCAGTGTGAACGTCCTCAAGGCGATTATTTTCCTGTCACAGCACATCCCCATGTGTTTTATACGGCTTATACCAAAACACGTTGTCAACTGGACACTGCAGACTCCTTCCAAAAATGACCATGTCTTACAGAAACCTCACCATATCAGCAAGTAGGGCTTACGTTCAATAAAAGCATGTTGTTTTAGAGAACTTCCATAGCATACCTTCTGACCAATCAGAAGTGAGAATTCCAAAGTAGCTATAAATGTAGCTGGGTACAAGTGCAACATGAATCGTTAGGGGAACGCAAAAACAAACAAACAAACAGATACAAACATGTCAGCCTGTGTGCCTGTGTATCTATGCCATTGTTGGGATTTGATGTACAATGTGCATTTCGTCCAGTCACATTGGCTGGCCATTACCAGAATCCAGCGAAATGGATATTGTTTAACGTCCTTGCTCAATTTTATTGTCAGAACCATAAAGAGGAAAATGAATCCTCATTTCAGAGCCGAAATGGCCAACTTCAGGGACCCAATACCTGTAAGTGCCATTAAGTGGAAATTGCTGCTCACATATTCCAGTGGTTTGATTAATTACTCTCTCACATGTGCGTCTGCTGTGGGCCAATGAAAGATAAGAAACAAATTGCATTGCATTTGCTGTCCTGTTCTGTAAAACCTGTTTAATTATTTGACACATGTTTTGCCACCTGGCAATGGAGAGGATAGCTGTTCTACAACAACAAAATGTCTGACGCCGTGCGCTACAATGGTGATGTGAGAATAGGCTTCGTCATCGTGCTGGGCTTTTTGCTGAGAAAAGATTGATGATTGATGTTGAAGGCAGGAAGCAAATCCTAGGCTTTCACAGGTGTTCTGATCAAGGAGCTCAGACGTTTCAATTTAGGGTGACATGTTTTTCTCTGTTATTTTATTTCTAAACTCGGTAAGAGTAGCAGATGAGCACCCGGGACTTTCTTTTTTTTCTCTCATCCATACCTGTGGAAGATGCTGTCTGGTGAAGCAGTGAGATGCGAATGCATCCGTTCATTAATTACTAAACAATTACACAATGCTACATTATGACTGGTGCAAGAAAGTTTTTTTGCAAAGTAGAGTGCCTGGCTCACTACCTGATCTTGTTGACCAGCATGGGTAAGCTAGGTAGGCAGTCCCTGGCCCTCTCATCTTTCCCTCCCTCTTTCCCAATATGCACTTGGAGCAGGGATCCGGCTGCACCTTCGCCTGTTCCGCAGGGATAGGGAGGCCAGATGGAGGAATTTGATTAAGCAGCAGTGGAAGACCAAATGTTCAATTGGATCCAGAACCTGTGGAAGTACAGGGAAAGGGGATGGGATGGCAAAATGGGGGTCTGAAGAGGGGAGAGGGGAGGGAGGGGTAGGAATCTAAAATGGCCGGCAAGAGTCGGCCAACAGCAGCTCCAAACGGGAGGTGAGGCAGGCGCTGAGGTGTAGTAATGCAGAAGGCCTTTTTCCAAGTACCAGCTGGGCCTTTTAGGAGCTGCTCTCCCTGCAGCAGACGCTCAGTATCCTCCAAGCAGCTTGACTTAACCATATGTGGAAACTTTTTTCTCCCCCCTCACGCTCTAACTGGTTCCCCCTCCTTCCCTGGAGGATAGCTTACCACTGAGATATTGGATGCAGGTGAATTGCTCTTAACGTGAAGCACTGAATCACAAGTCCAGCATCCCCTGGAGAGAGGAAACGGATCCAGAGGAAAGTCTGGCTTGGACTAGTGCGACCTTGGAGTCTTGGCTAGCGAGGATAGCTAAAATGGGGGGCAGAGGGGTAGTTTGGTGTGTCCTTGGTGTGTTGTCTTGGATATTCTGATGCTTATAGCTCTTTCACCTCAGTATCATTTTACAAAGTGCTTTTTGTAAAGCAACACAATCCATTTAGTAAACTGGCCAGAGTCTTTCATTTGCTCCGTTTACCGCATCCTTCGCCAGCCCCAGGCTGTCAGGCTCCCTCTCTCTTCCTCCACCTGTCCTTTTTAATTCACTATGCAAGGCTTCCAGGTTACTACAGGCCTGTAGACTAGTTCCTCTTCCTTGAAAAGAGGATATATTTTAAAAATATACATATTTTCATTTTGGGTCGACACAACAAGATGTAAAAGCTTCCATTGCAAAGGTCCATTGTGCACTGGCCATCAATGACAACGGGTTAATGGATTCAGGAACCATTACTCAAACATCATACTGTATAATCACTACGAATCAAAGAGTTTTCCTTTTTTCTCCTCCCCAGTACTCCTCTCCTCGTCTCTGCTCTAATCCTTCCAAATGGCTCAAGTGAATCTCTGCCAGATCGAGAGAGGAAAAAAGACGAGCAGAGGATTGAGTGTAGATGTCACTTTAAAAGCTGCTCTCTCGCCCACCGAGGGAAGTCCATCCTCCGGTCACATGGGTTCTACATGTCGTGACCTCTTCACACTTTGAATTGCTATTGTTACGTGCTGTGCTTTTGGTTGCAATGTAAAAAGTTTGTCAGTAGGTCAGAGGTTTTTTTTTTTTTTCTTAGCAGCCGAAGCAGCTTTTCCACACAAAAAGTGATGAGTAAAAGAGTACGTTTAGCGAAGCAAAGCGCTTTAGTTCTACATACTTCGTTTATGGCGGTGGTGTGGGGTGGTAAATAAAGATGGCCAGCGGCTCCAACAGTTCATTGGGACATATGGAAAATGGCCTGTCCCAGTGTGGAAAATGGAGCTATTCATGCACGGTCAATTTTACCAGCAGACAGAAATTCCACGATACCCCTGTTTGTGCAGCTGTGCACCCCGATTAAATTAGCCGTTGCGCACACCCATCATGTTCACACCCCCCCCTCTTTAGCTTTCCTGGCTGATTTTTTTGTCCCCTCTTGTTCAACCTTAGCCAATGAGTGTTCCGGCAGATTCAGCAGGTGAGAGGGTGAAGGGAGAAACTTGCACCCTTTAAATCCACTTTAACAGGCTTGGTAATGGGATGAGACCCAAGACCGTAACACCCCCCAAGGAGGAGGACTATGATTTGGTCTGATGGCGGGTAGCGAGTTTCTTTTCTCCAGGGATGAGGCAGTAGCAGCAGTGACGGCAGTGTGACAGGCCTTTGGGGAGGAAATCTGCAGGATTGGGGCTGTCAGCTGTTCCTACAGAGCCAAACGTGCAGGCTAAGATGTCTACTGGGAGGGAATTACTGAAGGCTTTTCTTCTGTACCTGGATTTAACTCCTTCTCGTTTTTCTTTTCTTCTTCTTCTTCTACTTCCTATCTGTTCTTTAAAGGGGGTGCGATTGTAAGTGCATTTGATTGTGAGTGCATCTGTGTACAGAGCACAGAGGGAACTTGATCTGTTCGTCTTCTGATTCAGAGGTGAAGACAAGCGCCCACAGGGGCCCCCTGTCAGTGCGCTCAGGTCTCTGACTTCTATAAAAACACATAAAATAAACCCCCCCCCCCCCCC
>JAFFST010046628.1:48970-62460 GCA_022414735.1 Noturus placidus | reverse complement strand
TATATATATATATATATATATATATATATATATATATATATATATATATATATATATATATATTATCATTGTATTTTATTTTTCATTCCTGCAATTTTTTATTATTTTATTTTATATTGAAATGACTAATTAACTCAGAAATGTATCCATGCTGTGTTGTTATACACGTATTGTCTGCGCAGAAGGTCTTTGTGTTTGGTTCTCTGGCACAAGAGGAGCATGTTCAGCTGTTTGATGCTCTGGGTGCAATCTCAAAGGCCCTGATCCTCCTTGCCTTTTAATTCATTTGTCGTGCTCCACAACAATCTGATTTCTCCCCTGATTGTGTCCTGTTCTCGTTTGATTGGTCGCCCTCGCCTTTTCAAATGGCGGAAACTATGGCAACGGACATCCGAGGCGGGCGGCGCCAGCGAACGCCTGCTTGAAACACGGCCCTGCGCCGCATCTTATTCCTCCCCAGTTCGTTTATTATTATCTTCAATATCCATGTAGATGAGCTGGAATATAAATGGGCTGCAGAAGCTGTGCTGAAACAGATGTCGGCAGCACGCGGAGCCGCTCTAGGGTAATTGGGGGTCCAGGAGAGAGCTGGCACTGGCCAAAATTAGACTGGTGCTCCTGCCTGGACTCCATGAGGTGGGAAAACAGAGGGTTGCACCAGCAGGGGGCGCCACTGCACATTTCCATTGCTAGAGAACGTGGGGAAGAAAAAGCAGTACCGCTGTTTTTTGAAAAGAGAAGACGACGCTTCCAGATGGGTTGCCAGTTATTATGTGCTACCAAGGCCAGGTGGTTAATCATGAACTCCAGGGTTATCGAGGTCAAATTTTGTAAAGGTTCTCCGCCATAAAATTCTTTGTTTATCTAGCTCTGGATCAGCAACTAGTGTAATTGAATGTTGACATCAGCTACATTTTTAATTGGTTCATGGCTATAAATGAGAAAATCTGAAGTGGTGTCTGATTTCATCACCGAGCTTCTCATTACCACATTTGTCCTGATCCATAGAACCTGAAGAAGAGAATAAACACACACTTCTCTGTCTGAACAAGACCAGAGAGTGTAAATAAAGCGCTTTGTGAGGTGATGTCTCTAGCCCTGTTGCTAGTCTGTGGTCCGACGAGCTACCTTCAGCTAAAGAATCGACATAAATGCATGTGATTGGATAAAACCATAAAACAGAGAATCTGCTATCTGTTTTTTTTAAGCGCTTATTTGATCTTCAGACGTATTGTGCTGACTCCACATCCACACCACAGTCCACCAGTTGATGTACTTTCTTACATCCCTGATTTATGGTCTACAACAATACGCTAGTTTTCACTAATGCTAGACTTACTATGCTAGACTACATCAACTTGTGTTCAACTTGGACTCGTGAACACCACTCATCAGGCCACGTTTCAAGTCCTTATTGTTGATGTCTGAAAATCGCTACAGACTTTTTCATTGGGTTTTTGGGACTCGACTCGGCAGCCTGCGTTCCTTATTCCGTCGGCCTTTCTTGCACTCTCCGCCATTAGCTAATTGCATACAGGTGTTTTCCTCTCTCCGAGCACAGCGTTCTTCTGAGTCTAATAGAAGGTATGAAAGAAAACGCACAAAGCAAGAGCAAAGAGAGAAGACGGAGGGGAAAAAAAAAGAGGTGTAGAAGTGAGGTAAAAAAAAAAAAATGGATGAAGCAGCTGAATGTGCTGTGTGAAGCAAATTATCGCCCCACGTAGATTCATCACTTCTCCCCGCTGGATTATGGAAGGGCCTTTCTAATGAAGTTCGCCCCGTCAAAATGAAGGGACTAATTCTGATTTAGCTGAGGTAATGAACTTCCCCTCTCCTGGTGCGAGGGGCACCGTGGGGAGGGTAGAGGAAGACGAGCCTCAGCAGCATCAGGAGGGAGTGAAGAGAGAGAGAGAGAGAGAGAGAGAGACAGAGAGACAGCATGACATGGAGCGGTAGAGAGATAGAGAGAGAATGTCTCAGTGACAGAAAGATGAAAAAAACATTATGCAAAATGGCGGTCTGCTATCTGCTGAAATGTATTAAATTTCCAGAGCGGGGGCCTGTGTTATATAAAATTATGCTAATGCCTGTCGGCCCACTGTGACTGGTGGCTTGCTGCTTACGGGCATGCGTGCCTGGCCGCAACATGGTGCGCGCTCAGTGGGACTTGCCTTTTCTATTAAAGCCCTACCTCCAGACACCTGATGATGAATTTGCTTCTGCCAAATGTTCCTTGCTTCTCTTCTCTTCTTTTCTCTTTTTTTTTCTTTCACAGCTCAAGTAGGGAGGGTAAAAGAAACCAGATTCTATTTAAACGACTAGGGACGTAGTGTGCTGTTCTGCTCTGTCTATAGTGCTTGTAGTGTTTTATTACAGGGGTGCGTCCCTCCGCAAGCAGGCTCAGAGAGTCAATTAAGGTGAGTGCTGATAATTATAAGAAGCCGGCTAATTTTCGAGTGTTCAATGCCGCAAGCCAAGCCGAGGGGCTCTTCTCAGTCTCTTTTGCTCACTCACTTCCTATGATTGAGACCATGGACTCATGGATCGGCGCTGTTAGTAATCAACCCTAACCCTCGCCCAAATTGGAGAGATCTCCGCCCTACACCTCTTATTTTCCCTACTCCCCTTTATCTCTACAATAGACAGAGCGCATGTACTTGACATGCCTTACAAGTGCGAGCAGAAATGGCCACCGAAACAGCCATCAAGAGCAGCGTGGACGTCTGTGTGTGTTTGTGGTGCACAATCCATCAGGGCAGTTTTCACTGTTTACCTCCCAGTGGACGTATGTTGGTGTGTTCACTGTCGGCTCCCACCTATCATTAGATAACCAGTCTGCTGCTTTTTGTCCCTGTGTGTGCTCCTCTCGCCAACACAAGTAATTTTCCCTCCATTAATTGGACAGACAAGCCCCAGAGTGTTCAGAATTTTTTTTTTTTTCATTTGAAATTGTGGTAAATCAACACTAGAGAAATAAAGATGGCGTTGCCCCTTCCTCTGGAGCTCCTTGGTGTGTCTCTATAGGTCTGACATGTAGCCATGATTTCCCTCATGAACCATCTCCACATTTAGCAGCATGCTAATCGGGGTGCAGCATGCTGCGTGTTCCCATTGATGCCCCATTATTTGGCTGACAAGACCTCTCTTGGTAGACACAAAATGTACACATTTGCTCCTCATTGCTTCTTGTGTTCCCCCCTTTTTATTTCCAAGTGTTTGTCCCTCAGTGGTTCACAGAGATTTAATCAACTGTACCATATGTTCTTTTCCAGTTGCTTTAAGTAACTTTGAGTTTTATTATTATTATTATTATTATTATTATTATTATTATTATTATTATTATTATTATTATTATTATTGGTCATCGGGATTCTGTGTATGAATTTCCGGATTAAATTCATACGCTCGGGTTTGTTGGAACGCTGTCTCTCAAACGGAATCCGATGCACTATATAGGTGGACCAGGGGTATTCAATTAAATATGGTTATTAAATTATATATAGTACACCAGGGGTATTAAATTAAATAGGGTTGACATTTACAAATCAAGAGCTATGGGTCTGAAAAAGTATTTTGCCTTTCAAATATTTTGCTAGGTCCGCTCTACCAATTGACTGAACGTCTGAACGTCTCAAATCGAGCGCTAACATGTTAAAAGTACAAGAAATATGTACGTTACTGCATGGTACCGCCGGCCCAAAGTGAACAGTTTTAACGCTTAAAATGTCCGGTTTCTGCATCCACGGTGTAGCTCTGTTCTCACTCATTCAGAGAGATTACATTCGGGGAATCTTGAGGTGGCTCCGCCCCTCCTTTATGTAGATCCGGCTACCAATTCCGTGTGAACAAACCGTCTAGTGGTTCTAGTGGAATATCATTTTGTATGATTACTCAACCAGCAAGTGTGCATGCAATCAAATGTGATTATTATAGTATGGAATCACTTGAACTTTCATAATATCAGCATGTGGCTGTGGTTCAGTCGGTAGAGCGGGTTGTCCACTAATCCACTAATCGTGGGGTTGGCGGTTCGAATCCCGGCCCGGGTGATCCCATGCCGAAGTGTCCTTGGGCAAGACACTGAACCCTAAGTTTCCCCCGATGGCAAGCTAGCACCTTGCATGCAGCTCTGCTACCACTGGTGTGTGAGTGTGTCTCATTTGTAAGTCACTTTGGATAAAAGCGTCTGCTAAATGTAAATGTTATAACAGCTCTGACATCAACTGCACTGACCTCTATGACTTAAGCTTCAAGGTTATGACAGAGTTAATGACGGAGGACTGACGAAGACATGTCATCAGATTAGCATATTATGAAGTACCATTTTAAACTGATTTGCCGTCATGCTGTTAATGACAGTTTGCTGTCATTGATGTCATGATGTCATAACCTTCACCATAAAACATGCTGGCTCTGCTAGACCTAAGCTGCGCATCGGAAATTAGGACAGCCATCATGACACTTAATAATAAGGCAACAGTATCATGATGCGGTTATGTCACCTACAGCTCAATGTAGTTATCACAGGGTTATGTCCTAGAGTTATCTAATCTGGAAGTAGGGAAGGTATGAAGTCTTAGTTTTTAGACCGAGCTACGCAACACAACCGTGCACGTCTACCTCCAGGAGACACAACATCGCTAATCAGCTTTAGCATCCCAGTCTGACCGCTTGCTGGAAAATGTCACACAGTGCCTACCATTTCCTAGCGATCCAGAAATCCAGACACATCGTCTAATGAAATGACTCAGGAGCCTGGTTTTGCCTTATATGGTAGTGGAAGCTAATGAAGAAAAGGAAGGCCAGTCAAGCAACAATTAGTCTGTAGGGAGACGCTCGTCTGAAGATCCTCCTGCTTCGTCAAATCGATCATTTTGGAAAGACGCAGCGCATTCCCACGTGAGCGGCTACACGCCCTCGAGATTATCCTCTTTTTTTTTTTTCTTTTATACATACACGCGCTCCACAAACACACTGCATGTCCTAGGGAGGAGGAGTCGATTTGTTTGCATCCCTTATTCCCTGAGCTTTAATCACGCAGATTTCAGCCCATTATGCTTTAATAGATAGCTCTCACCACGAGAGGCGAGAAAACAGACCCACCTACTGCTTGCAGGTCTGCGCCTAACTATAAAGGCCTTCCGAGACTGTTTTTAATCAGTTGAAACGTTGAGGGAGTTTCACATATAAAAGTTAAACAGCAGTGCTGTGGCTTCATGCGCAGGCCCACAGCGCACTAACCACGTGACACGAACATGTGAGTTTCAGCTTTTTTTAATTTATTTTTGTATTTTTTTTTTCTTTAAGGCTCAGTACATTACCAATGGGATTGCCCATCAATAATTCTATGTATTTTTGTAGGGTACGTACTGTTCCTGCAATTTATGGGTTTCTTTTCCCTTTGGCATTTTTCTGCTGCATGGTCAGAACAAGAACAGGGCCAAATCAGGAACCAAGTGGTAATGGCTTGTTGTTGTTGTTAAGGTGTTACACAGCAAAAAAGACTGTCAAATCCCAGCACCACTAAACTGCCAATTGTACATAATGGATAATAGTATGCAATACTTCATTGTTCACCGTAAATTTTTATTTTTATTGCAGAACTTTCCTGGAAACCCTGCATTTGTTTCTTCTGAATTTGTTCCCTGTGATTCACGGTACATACTTCTCGTGCACATTTTAGGATTGAATGTAAGACCTTTCTTTCCACGTGGTCCAATTTTCCCCACTTCATGTTCAAAACTGGACCGAACAGGAACCACGACGACCTATCATTTCAGTTCTGAATTTGGTTCCATCATAAGGCGTATATCTCTCTCTCTATCACCTAGTAGTCGAGACCGACCTTCGGTCACTTTATTGGTCTCCACGTATTTCATCGATGTGATCCACAAAGCACTTGGGCAGAGGTAGTGGGGTAGTTTGCCATTACTTTCCCCACCCCTCCCCATTTATGCGGGCTTGGGACCGGCGTGTAGCTGCTGCCAGTCACACGGCTGGGTATACATACTCACACACCCATTTATACACTACGGACACTTTGGACACGCCAATCATCCTACCATGCAAGTCTTTGGACTGGGGGAGGAAACCGGAGTATCCGGAGGAAACCTCCGACGCACGGGGACATCATGCAAACTCCGCACACACATGGCCCTGGCCCCTGGCCCAGGGACTCGAACCCCGGACCCTGGAGGTGTGAGGCGAACGTGCTAACCACTAAGCCACCGCGCGCCCTAGCACTTTCTTTCTCATTGGCATTTTTCCACACACACCAAGAACCTGAACAAACAGGAACCCAACTCAGTTAAAACATTCAAATCATTCAGCTGTTTTGCAGAAACGTGTTGCAGATCTCAGCAGGTCCCTTTAAGAGCAAGACGTTCCCCAGCCCCTTGTGGCAGCTGTAAATCTATGTATCAGATTTTTCTGCATGAATGCCAAGCACTAACACTGAGCTGTATCTCAGCAGAATTGATAGTAGGCTGTTGTGGAAACAGAGGGGAGAGCAAACGAGGTCGTTTATGCCAAAGCGGGACTTTAAATAAGCTTGTTCATCGTCTAAAAGTGCGTTATAAAATGAATTTTACCCACTCTACGGCTTCCTGTGACCAACCGCACACGCCTGTTTCAGCTTATCCTGCAAAAAAAAAACGCATATAGACCTGATCCTCATCTTCATGTGGGTCCTCTTCAACGCCGAGATTAAGAGGAAAAGGTGCATCCTGTATACTTAATACTGGCAGGATTCTTTTATTTCTTTACTTCCCACTCCTTCCACATGGGAGAGAGATTAGGCGCCAGCGATGGAGCGAGCTGCTGAATGCATAAAGCATGAGGGCGCGAGCGGCAGACCCTGTGGATATGCAGATGAGCTTTCAGCTTTCTCTGGTGTCAGCGGTGCTAGGCTGCAAACGCACTGGCACTGTCTCGTTCTTAAAAACTGCGTTAACACTGAACAGGCGGTGTGTCAGGAAGTAACGGAAGAGGCGGGCGCGAAGCGAGCGCAGGGAAGGGAAAGAATTCGAGTCTGACCCAAAGAAACAGATACTATTCCTAAGGAAGATGGCTTTTATAGACGCAAAAACAAGGGCTGTGCTTGCCAGGAAGCAGAAAGTTATTAGATTGGACTGGATCTAAAGAGACTACATGATGATATGATCAGTTGAGTTGTAGGCCTTTCGAGAGACGTCCCCTTGTTGCTTCGGCTCTGAGTAAACCACACTGACATTTAAGAGTAGAAATTAGGGGTTGGGGGAACCGTCCATGAGACTTACATGTTTCTACCTCTTCATTCCGTAAGCTAATAATAAAATAAAACGTCTTTCTTGGAAAATGCAAGATTGCAGTGTATGCAAAATAGGAACATCATCTCTCTATCTTCTGTCTGTCAATAGAGCATGAGATATATGAGATACATGAGCGTTTGGGTTCTGTCTCACTATCTCATTCCAAGCCACGAAAAAATAAATGAATAAATTCACTGAAGCACTCAATTATTTGCGTTTTAATTTTTTTCTTTCTTATTTAATTGTGTTGAACTGGTTCACGAGAGAAGCTCTGGAACCATCTTTGACCACAAGTTGCATATCTCATGTAAAGAGCAAAGAATTGATGGTATCACTTCCCATGACAAAAAAATAAATAAATAAAGACAGAATAAATAAATAAAGACACTTTAGTAGTGAATGGAAAGTGAGTACTAAGAAATATAACCAGCTAGCTAGTATAGCTAGTTTCCTGTATATAACATTTGTCTTCCTGTTTTTTTTTTTTCCGGACGAAACTCCAATCGCGTGAAATTGTACTCGTTCAAAGAGGGTTTCGGCTGATTGCGTGTCGTGATGACGTCACGTGACGTGTCTCGTCCCGATTCTGCGGAAAATCTGCGGTCATTTTGACAAATCGCGAGCTCCTCTGAATATCATGGGGTCTGCATGATTTTGCGTTTTTTTCTGTAACTCCTGGATGGACTGATTCATGAAATAATGTAATAATTACTAATATCGCTGAATGTAACGATACTTACGTAGTCCCAGATCTCAGTTTTTTAGGTATCTTCAACTACGCCACTTGCTCTGTGCTATTTTTGGGAGTAGTATGCACCCCCTCTAAAGCAGCAGATACTCTGGGAGAGGTGATTGCTGCTTTCGGAAGAGGACATGAAGCATCAGTGTATTGATTCAGAGTCTAGGGGGCGGAGTCTCGACCACTCTCAAGAGAGATTTAAATTTGGAATTGGGGGAAGGAGAGTGGGCTAGGATTTTAAAAGATATAAAAACTGCATGTAGGGATACAAGGGTGCTCCTTATGTAATTTAAGGTTTTACAGCGGTTCTATTGGACCCCTCTAAATTGTATAGGCGTGGTCTTAAAGACACACCTACATGCTGGCGATGCCATTCAGAAGATGGAGACACCACCCATGTTTTTTGGGGGTGTCGTAAGATCCAAGAATTTTGGTTGAAGGTGCAGGGCTTTGTATGTGAGGTGTTGAACACTCAGATCTCGGTTCTTTCCTAGACTCTGTATTTTGGGAGATGGAGAGATCATAAAATTGGAGGACAGGGACAAAATCAAGTGGGTTTTTATCAGTGTGATGATTGGTAGGCAGGTTATTTTAAGGGTATGGAGCACCCTCATTTTCAGAGTGGTGTGTGGAGATGGGGAGGGTGGCTGCCTTTGAGGAGGGGTCGAGCAGAAGTTCGGAATTCCTTCATGGGACAGTTATTTGGCGTTTTTGGTGGACTCTCGAGGAGGGATGGTGGAGAGTATAGTTTAAAGTTTAGTCCATGATTATATGGGAGGGGACCAGGGTGGGGTGGGAGATTGTTAGGGGGAGGGGTTATAGTGGGGATTTATGTTTAAAAAAAAAAAAAAAAGTTTGATTCATGATATATGTTGTTTGTCTCTTTGTGTTAAAAAACAATACTTACGTAGTACAGGTGTGATGATCAGACGATTTATCCAATCATTGAAATCATAAAACATATAAATCATATAAAACAATTCTAAGCACAGTTTTTCGACTGATGTTGAAACAATTGAATAGTCTGTTCTCTACGTCATCATTCATAGCACTAGCCCAGATTCTCAACAAAGTTGGTCGCATATTAATTGAAGGTTGCTAAATCGAATCATTTGGCATCACTGCAGATTCAATACTATCACCAAATCATATCCAATCATTGCCTTAAAGATACGTTCGGTAAGATTAACGGTAAAGTAGGTTGGTGGGTTTGATTTAAATTCTCCCCTTTAAGCGCCATGCCCACTCATATTCACGAAGCCCCGCCCCCAGAATCTACAGTGGCCTATAGAGTCCGTTTTCCAATCAGGTTTTCTCAGCCACTCAGAGGCCATGGCTTATAACATTATTATTATTTTTTTTGTGTGTGTGTTCTAGCTATTTTCCAGGTTGTTTATACAAGTAAGAAAGAGAGAAAAAAAAAGACTACTGCACCTTTAAGAATCGGAATCAGAGGTGTACACCCCAAACTAAGTAGCGTCCAACAATGTGTACATACAGCTATAGTTCAATAAAATGATGTAAACCGATAAACAATTCTTTTTTTTTTTAACAATAATTGCCTTAAAATGTGCAAACAAACAATCTAATAGAGTAATAATATTGACAGTAATACGCTTTATATTGTCGACTTCATTCTGTGATTTTTAACCCCTTATTGTATCTCCGTGAATTATGGACTTACAGCGGATCACCAAAATGTCTCATTTCTTATTCTCATTATGAGTATAATTATTTCACATTACGTCTGAGTCCAGTGAACACTGAGCAATCATCAGCGGCTGCTCCGCCAACAAAACTCTTCCTGAAAGTTGCATCCCACTGAGTACAAAATGGCTGAACAGAAAGACATTTTTCACCCCCCTGCTTTTGAAACGAACGACTGCTGGTGGTTTGGCTGCGCCGGTTTGAAGTTTCTACTCTGGGATGGAAGTGAGCTCAGAGCTCTAGCGGAGATGACAGTATGTCTCTCTCATAAGCATCTCGGGCAGTCTGCTTTTAATACTCTTGTGTTCGAAGCACAGCAAGACATGCTGCCAGATGACTTTTTTTTTTTATTCTTTTTTTTCTTTATTCTTTTTTTCCGGAGAATTTTCCATCGTGTGACCCACTGGTGCTTTGTTACTTGTGGACTTTTTGAAAGTGAAGGAAGTTTGCTTGCAGAGTTTGTTGAAGTTATTAGGAATTTGACTCTTGGACAAATGGGCATGGGATCAATATGCTTTAAAACGCCGTCGAAAATTGTGTGAAATAATACCATAGAGGAGGACGGAATTGTGTTTTAAATGGACGGTCTCACTGTTTAGGAGTCTCAATGGTAATGGTTTAGTGTGTCTGGACTGTGTGTGTATATATATATATATATAGGCTGGTTCAGGTGTCTCTGGTAACAGAATCATTCATGCTAAACACCCATCTGTCCCATGCACTTTTTTGGGTGTCGGGCTGCTCGGGTCGCTTGTCTTGCCAGCATTGAATCACGGTCCGTCCTGCTAAACGGTCCTCTGGGTGCTTTGGTGGGCCGCAGCTGGTTCCTAAGGGGTCTGGGCTTGATTTGGCCCCATATGGCAAGCGCCGGACCGTGGAGAGTGAGAGAGTGGATGAGTCATGGATGATTTCACTTACCTTATCATTCTGATTGTAAAGGCAACTCACATTTATTTTATCCATTTTTGATTCTTTTTTTTTTTCTAATGGCATCCAAAAAAATCCGAGATATAAACTTTAGAGTTATGATGGAAAGACTAGACATCCTTTAGCAGAAAGCACCTGAAATTGAGACCGAATACATTGCAGTGAGAATTAATGGCATTTAAGCAGGCGCGGTCTCCACGTTAGTCCTTCCACAGGGGACGCTTCATCTATTTATAACCTACAGAATTACAAAGTTAGTGAATATCAAAGGAATTTGGCCAGATGTGATGAATTATAGTGTTCATGGATATCACATGAATTTTCACTTTAAGCCGTCCAGAAGTCATTAAGAGAAGCTTTACGGTGAAGGATTTTGAAGCGCATCGATTTTTAAAAACGTATTTATTTATATTTTTGAGTCCTGTATACTTTGTGTTTCTATCTTAAAATCAAACTAGACGTCAAATCATGGGTTTAAGTTCAAAATATCACTGCATACGTGCTCGTTTTCATGGATTATAGCACTTAGAGATCTCATTGCATTTTACTTCATGAAATGTTTGTTTGTTTTTAGATTTTCTGTCGTAAATCTACAGAAAGCTCTGCCAGCTTAGATGAAAGGCCATCGATTATGGATCTCCATGATGTCATTGATTTGACTCATTTTTAATGTTTGTTTGTAATGTTTAAAAATAAAATCCTACGTCATATACTGTAGCTTCGGGCTCCGAATCTGACTCCGAATCAAGAAAGGGCGCCGATAATTTTGCAGCTGACTGATGCAGTCATGAAGGCAGCATGAAATCCGTAATGAACCGGCATTTACATAAATCACGCACCTTTTTAATCGTGATTCGTTAACGGCAAAGCGTGAGACAAAAGACTGTATGAAGATGGATTTGCGTAACTGTCGACGCTGTCAGCGCGCGCGAATTTGAAAACGCTTCATGCGCTCGGCGTCAAAATAAAACATCAGAATGGTGTAAGACGTGCTTTTTTTTTTTGTTCTGTAACGCAACACCATTTTATGTATGCTAGTGAGAAGGAAGAAAAAAAAAAAAGTTCCTAGAGCAGACAGGACCCCTGCCGGCTGTCCAATTTGTGCCTAATGGGAACCGATCGCACGATCTATTACTTCTTCTAAAACTCGGGAAAGCAAAAGCATGTGCTCGTATCACTTCGCAATGTTAAACACACACAAAAAGGGCAAATTGGTAGCAAGCGGAGCTTCCTGTTTAACAAAGCACAGTAGCATTGAGTTGATCAGTACTTAAACATACTTTTTCATGAAGCCTTTGTACAAGTAAGTCTTTATAACTGTGTTAATAACTGTTTATAATTTGTTAATGATGCCTTGTATGCGTTTTATAAACTCTAATAATGATATGAGTCTTTATTAGTCACGTATACATTACAGCACAATGAAATTATTTTCTTCACATATCCCAGCTTGTTAGGAAGTTGGGGTCAGAGCCATGATACAGCGCCCCCTGGAGCAGTGAGGGTTAAGGGCCTTGCTCAAGGGCCCGACAGTGGCAGCTTGGCAGTACTGGTGTTTGAACACCTGACCTTCCGGTCAGTAACCCAGAGCCTTAACCGACAAGCCACTACTGCCCCTCATAAAGATCTTAGAAATAATTCCTTTTACTATAAATGACTTATCTTGTTTTAGCACTACAATGCTTTATGTTGTAGAGCTCATCGTTTATAACTAATACTGCTCTGTGAATAATTATAAAGCAACTAAAACGATATTTATTAACAGTTGTTGGAAGAAAACATTCTTAAATGTTCAAATTGTCAGCGCCGAGTGCTTCCGATTATAAGACATGGACGTGTGTAAGACTGAAAACGAATGTTAGCTACTTGGGACAGATCTCACATGCTTATCAGATTATTGGGCAAGTAAAATATGGACGGCTGTGGCTCAGGTGGTAGAGCCAGGTGTCCACTAATCGTAGGGTTGGCGGTTCGATTCCTGGCCCGGATGATTCCGCATGCCGAAGTGTCCTTGGGCAAGACGCTGAACCCCGAGTTAGCGCCTTGCATGGCAGCTCTGCTACCATTGGTGTATGAGTGTGTGTGTGAATGGGTGAATGAGACACAGTGTAAAGCACTTTGGATAAAAGCGCTATATAAGTGCGCCATTTACCAAAATATCCAGTGTGCTGCCCAGTATCAGACATTTTCATTCAGTATAAACAAACGAACTAAATTATCACTGTATGTCTGTAATAAGATGAGTCAGGACACTGTTGGGTTTCTGTGTGTAGAGTATCTATCTAGACTAGAACTGTGTTTAGCTGCTGGCAATGGGAAAGGGTAAGGGTGTGCGCCCCCTGCTGGGCAAACAATTCACATCTCTCCGCAATAACACTGGTACAGAGATAACACGGAGAGCACAACTAAAGCTTTTGATTTTTTTTTATATTTAAACACCGTATATACAATTGTCACAATACAATTATAAGATTTACACCTACTAGGCTAGATTAGAAAAAAACAGATTAATTATGAAAAACTGCAAATTCTTCAATACAGTGTGCATTATCCTGTTAAGACTTCATTTCGTATCTGCTGTGAGACATTAAATCAGTTGTCCTGATGCGGTTTGTTTTCTTCGTGTTATTTTCTGTTCACATTTCTCTCAGAAGAGGGGCTGAACCACGAATGTAAGCTGTGCAGTCAGACTTTCGACTCGCCAGCTAAGTTGCAGTGTCACCTGATCGAGCACAGCTTCGAAGGCATGGGAGGAACCTTCAAGTGTCCTGTCTGTTTCACAGGTAAGCGTGTTTATATATATATATATATGTGTGTGTGTGGGGGGG